>VMDO01007765.1:33803-48317 GCA_007922755.1 Pedetes capensis | reverse complement strand
ATCCCTTTTGGTTTTTTGCCTCCAGCTCCTTGCACATGTCATTATAATATTTGTTTTTGTCTTCTCGAGCTGCCTTCTGAAATCTTCTGCTTAGTTCCTTGACTTCATCAGGTCTTCCTTTTGCTTTAGCTGCTCATCATTCGAGGGCAAGGTCCAGTGTCTCTTTTGACACCTAATTTGGTCTTTTTTTTTTCCCTTGTCTTTTTAAGAACTCTTTGCCTCCTTCTTAAATGACATCTTTTATGTCATGCCACAACTCTTCTGGTCTCCTGTGATTTGTGTCTAATGCATTAAACCTATTTTTGAGGTGGTCTCTGAACTCAGGTGAGATATGCTCAAGGTCATACCGAGGCCCTCGTATACTTGTTCTAATTTTCTTCCACTTCAGTTTGAAGTTGCATATGAGAAGTTGATGGTCTGATCCACAGTCAGCACCTGGTCTTGTTTTGACATTTTGTATCAAGCTTTTCCATCATCTGTTTCCACATATGTAGTCAATTTGATTCCTGTATGTTCCATCTGGTGAAGTCCTTGTGTATAGTCTCCGTTTATGATATTGAAAAAATGTATTTGCAATGGAAAGGTCATTGGTCTGACAAAATTCTATTATGTGATCTCCACCTTCGTTTCTGTCACTAAGACCATATTTTCCAACTAGTGATCCTTCTTGTTTGTTTCCAACCTTTGCATTCCAGTCACCAGTGATTATCAGTATGTCTTGATTACATGTTTGATCTATTTCAGATTGCAGAAGCTGATAAAAGTCTTCCCTTTCTTCATTTGTGGCCTTAGTGGTGGGTGCATAAATTTGAATAATAGTCATATTAATTGGCCTTCCTTGTAGGTGTATGGATATTGTTCTATCACTGACAACATTGTATTTCATGACACATCTTGAAATGTCTTTTTTGATGATGAATGCAACCCCATTTCTCTTTAGTTTATCATTCCCAGCATAGTAGACCATATGACTGTCTGACTCAAAATGGCCTATGCCAGTCCATTTTAGCTCACTGATGCCTAGAATGTCAATGTTTATGCGCTCCATTTCTTTTAACAATTTCTAATTTGCCTAGATTCATACTACATACATTCCATGTTCCAATTGTTAATGGATGCTTACAGTTGTTTCTCCTCCTTTTGAGTCGTGCCACATCAGCAAGTTGAGCACCCTGCGGCTTCATTCCATTTCTGTCATCACGGTAGACTCTACTTTGAGGAGGCAACTCTTCCCAAGTAGTCTTTTGAGTGCCTTCCAACCTGGGGGCCTCATTTTCCAGCACTATATCTGATAGTGTCTCTTTGCTATCCATAGGGTTTTCAATGGCTAGTTGTTTCAGGAGTGGTTCGCCAGGTCCTACACCCTAGTCTGTCTTAGTCTGGAAGCTCAGCTGAAAACCTGTCCACCATGAGTAACCTTGCTTATGTGTGAGGTTACAGTGGCAGAGCTCTCAGCCTCATTGCAACATGCAAGCCCCCACAGTGCGGCAAACTGACAGACGTGTGGGGGTAGCCTATTTAGGTACCAAAAATATCTGGTGGAGAAAGTTTTTTTACCCAAAGTTATAATAACAAAATGAAGAGAACCTAGAGAATTGAAAATGCAGTTGTTGTTAGGTATCCGACTCATTGCGACCCTCATAGGGTTTTCAATGGTTGACTGTTTTGGGATTGCCTTGGGAGTGGATTGCCAGGCCCTTCTCCCATTTTTGCAGTACTGGGAATTGAACTCGGGACCTCAGAGACTGTAGCTCAGTGCTCTACCAACTGAGCTAAATCCCAGCCCTGAAAATGCAGTAAGGAGAAGTAATTAATTTGTGAGCAATCACCTACTCCAATAAACATAACCAAGGCAAATATCAAATTCTCAAATAAGAATCAAATGTCAAAGAGTCTGAGTGATCTGATCAGAAAACCAGAAATGAGTAATTTGGGAGAAAAGATGGGCACCTTTCTGGGACAGGTGCTAGTCCCTATCCCAGACTTCTCAAGCCCATCAGTGCCTTAGTGAGTGGGTAGAGGCCCACATATAGTAGGTGCTATGGTTTTAATGTTTATGTCTCCTCCAAAATTGATGTTGAAACTTAATCCCCTGTGCAACAATTTTAAGAGGTGAAGTCTTTAAGAGGTAAACAAGTCCTGACCATTCTGCCCTCATGGATGGGATTACTGGTCTTGTAAAGGGGCTTAATGAGGGAGTATGGCCCCTTTTGCCCTTCTGTCCCTTCTTCTCTGTGAGAGCATATTGTTCAAGCTTTTATCCTGTAAATAGAGACTGAGGCCCTCATGAAACACTGAATCTGCTGGTACCTTGATCTTGGACTGCCAGCCTCCAGATCTATGAAAAGTAAATTTTTGTTTCTTATAGATTTCCCAGTCTGAAGTATTTTGTTACAGCAGTGTAAATTGTCTAATATAGTGATATTTACATGAAAATAGATTATTTTTGTCACTACGTGTTTTTAGAATATCTATGCTATGTTTTGAGGGTAATAATGATTTTTTAAAAGACACTCCTCAGGTAATTATTTATGCAGTCCCTAAAGACAGGAGCTATAACTAATCATCTTTATTTTCTCCCATATGCCATAACTGTGTTACAAATAATCATTCAAAAATATATAAAAAATGAATGGATAAATGAAACTTAATGCTTAAAAATACTCTCAGAAATAAGCAGTCATTCATAAACAACAACAATATGAGATATATTGGAAATGTCAGGTGCTCTGAAATAGAAATAAACAATTTATACCTGAAGTAATAAAATCTTCAAGACAGAGGCAAAATTTGAATTATGCCTTGTCCAGATACATAAATCATTAATTTGTAAAAGTTTTTATGCTTTGACATATCATTTCTTCTTATTTGAGTTGACTGTATTCCCTACAAATACGGTAACTTTGCAAAACTACATAGCTTTTCTCACTGCTTTTATTTGCACCTAAACAACATTATTTCTATACCTGGTACTTTAATTCAGTTCAACTGAGTCGTAAAATGGAAAAGCTCATGTGTGATTCACAGTTTTCTTGGTAACAGGGTCTTTTAAAAATGATGTTACTTATAGAGATCTTCAGGGGTTTTGGTTAGATTGATTCCTAAGTATTCAACTTTTTGGTGAGCTATTGTGAAAAGGATTATTGCCTTAATTTATTTCCTTCTCTTACTGCTCACAACTGGTGTAAAGTTAGGCTACATTTCTGAATGTTAATTTTGAACCCTGCTACTTTGCTGAAGGAGTTAATTAGCTCTAAGAGTTCTCCAAGAGGAATCTTGGGGGTCCTTTATGTAAAGGACCATGTCATCCACAAATATGGATAATCTAACCTCTTCTTTGACTATCTGTATCCCTTTGATTTCTTTCTCTTGTCTGACTGCTCTGGCAAAGACTCTGATCACAATATTGAATAAGAGAAGAGAGAGTGGGCATCCTTGTCTTGTTCTTGATCTTAAAGGAAATGGTTTCAGTTTTTCCCTATTTAATATGATATTGGCTGTAGGTTTGTCATATATGGCCTTTATGATGTTAAAGTATTTTCTCATTATGCCTGTCTTCTCTAAAGTTTATTTTTAATCATGAAAGGATGTTGCACTTTGTCAAATCCCTTCTCAGTATAGATTGAGATGATCATGTGGTTTCTCTTTGCAAGTCTCTTCATATGTTGAATTTCATTGATTGATTTCCATACGTTGAACCAGCCTTGCATCTGTGGAATAAAGTCCACTTGATCTAGATGTATGATCTTTTCTTATGTGTTGCTTAATTCTGTTTGCCAGGATTTTGTTGAGAATGTTCTCATCAATGTTCATGAGGGAGATTGGTCTATAGTCCTCTTTCTTTCAAATGTCCTTGCCTGGTTTTGTTATCAGACTTTGGGAATACCACTTCCTTTTCTACTCTTTGAAATAGTTTGAGGAGGATAGGTATTAATTGATTTTTAAAGATTTTATTCAAAACATTAAAGAAAGAAGTCATAGAGGATATTAGACGATGGAAGGACCTCCCCTGCTCATGGATTGGGAATACCAATATCATAAAAAATGGCATACTACCAAAAGCATTTTTTAGATTTAATGCAATTCCCATTAAAATCCCAATGACAGACTTTGCAGAAATAGAAAAATAATCCAACAAATCACATGGAGACACAAAAGACCACATATAGCCCAGACAATCTTAAGCTGCAAAATGAATCCAGATGGGATCACAATACCTGATGTTAAACTATACTGAAGAACTATATTAGCAAAAACATTTTGGTATTGGCACAAAAATAGGCTTGAAGGCCAATGGAACAGAATTAAAGATCTAGAGATACACCCAGGCAACTACAGCCACCTGATTTTTCACAAAGAGGCTAAGGATGCTCAGTGGAGAAAAGCTAGCCTCTTCAACAAATGGTGTTGGGAAAATTGGATATCCATCTGCAGAAAAATGAAGATAGACCCATATCTCTCAATTGGCAAGGAAGTCAACTCAAAATGGATAAGAAACCTTAACATAAATTGAGAAACCTTAAAACCAATAGAAGAAAAGACAGGAAATGTGCTCCAACACATAGGAATAGGAAATTATTTCCTTAATGAGACTCCAATCACCCAGGAAATGGCACTAAGAATTCACATATGGGATTATATGAAATAAAAGGAAATAATCAACAGAGTTAAGGAAGAGCCCACTGAATGGGAAAAAAAAATCTTTGCATCCTACACATCCAACAGAAGACTAATTTCTAGAATTTATATAGAACTCAATAAAGCAAATTCCAAGACAACAAATAACCCAATACACAAGTGGGCAAAGGAAATGAACAAACACTTCTCAAGTGAAGGAGTTTGTAGGGCTAAGAAGCACATGAAAAAGTGCTCAATATCCCTAGTTATTATGGAAATTCAAATCAAACAACCCTGACATTCCATTTAACCCCAGTAAGAATGACCAAGATCAGCAAAAGAAATAATAAAAATTGCTGATGAGGATGCGGAGAAAAGAAACCCTTCTACATTACTGGTAGAATTGTAAATTAGTTTAACCATTTTGGAAATCAATATGGAGATATCTCAGAAAACTGAAAGTAGAACTGCCATACAACCCAGCTATACCACTCCTGGGAATATACCCAAAGGGAGACGAGTCATTACAACACAGAGACACCTTCATCTCCTTATTAAATGCAGTACTCTTCACAATTGCAAGAATATGGAACCAACCAAAATGTCCATCAACAGAAGAACTGATAAAAAATTGTGGTGCATATGCACCATGGAATATTACTCATCAATAAAAAAGAACAAAATAATATCATTTGCAGCAAAATAGATGGAAATGGAAAATGTTATCTTAAGTAAGAGAACATAGGCTCAAAAGAGAACTACCCTATGTTCTCACTCATATGTGGGAGCTGAATCTTACTTCATGGAAGAGAAAAAGTATATGTAAACAGATACATAAAAATGGACAATAAAACTTAGATAAGAAGGGAAAACATAAGCAGAGTAGAAAGAAGGAGGGAGGGGACTAGCAAAGGGAAGCAAAGTTTGTGGAAGGTGGGAAGGGGAGGAGAAACAATATAAAGGGATAAAGTTGTTGTTGTGAGGTGCGATCTAATCCGTATCCGACTCATAGCAACCCTGCACACAACAGGCGAAACACTATTGTCAGTGCTTCTCTGCTGTTCATAGGGTTTTCAATGACAGATTGTTTTTTGGGAGTGGGTTGATGGGTATGTCTATCAAGCCTACAGTATCTGGTGTTCCCAGGTGTTCTCTCGCCCAAGTACTAATCAGGCCCGGCCCTGCTTAGCTTCTGAGGTCTGACAGGATGGGATGCCACAGTACTACAGCTGCAGGGCAAAGGGATAAAGAATGAGAGGATAATATCAATGCAAATAATGTAACTTCATGAGCATAAGGAAAAGTAGGGGAATATAACCCATAAACACCTAGAAGTTTTACCACATATTAATCAAAAGTTTCCATAAACTTTGTAAGTTGAAGAATCTGTGACCAAAAGTGATGTAATAGTTCAACAATGGAAAAACATTCATCAACAAAGGGAAAAAAGATAAAAAAATGACATTACTCATGCACTTCCATTTTTGAGTTATTTTGATAGTAGATGCCAATGATCCATTTTTAATATTGTTTGCAATCTTTAATTTTAGTTGAAGAATAGAGTAGACACATCAGAAATACAGTAATATTAAGTCAATGATTGCTCTGGATAGATAAGCTGAATTAAGTTTTATTGATCCTGTGAAATTTACTCTCTTCATCCTGAATTTAAATAGTGGCTCTATAACTATCCATACTAGAACTAAAACACTTCACGAGTCTCAGTTGCCCAAACAATTGTTCATGATCAACAGTCTAAGGATGCTTATACTATGAATAAGTTCTTTCCATGGATCCTTTAAAAATTACTCTGCAAACTCTATTCAGAGGAACTCATCTGCTTTGTGTTAATATTTCAATGATTTTGCAACTGGATCAACTGTAATATCAAGTTTTCTGTCAAATGATTTGGGTGAGTGGGCACTTATTTACATTATGTTATATTTTCTAAACTTACTTTTCAATTCCACTTGGCAGATTTTAGAAAATACTTTTGCTCAGCACCAAAATGATTACTGAAAAAGGCAGAAGTAAACATACATTGTCACAAATATGAAGCTAGTCTTAACTCAGGGAGGGCAAAAATCACATTTTAGGTATATTTAAATACTAAAAACATAGTACAGTACTTCCTTAGCAAAAAGTTTATCTTTAATCCTTTATGTTGGAGGACTGAAATAGGAATGTTTATATCTTCCTTCTAATGAGGTTGAAATTTTTTTAGGAATATAATGTGAATTATGAATATGATCAGCCATATACAACCCTGCATTTCCATGCAGTGGTCTCCTATCACTGAGATACTTAGTTCAGTTGGTCACAAATCTATAGATGATTACTATTTTTTCTCTATACCTATCATTTATGACAATTTGTGGATGTACAATTGTCTTTTTGTTTCTGTATGGATTTTCCAGAGTTAGAATGATCTGTTTCGTTCTCTTACATAGTTCTGTCTCATACTCTATTACATAGCACCCATCACTCTATAGCACTAATTTTCAAGTGTCGGCATAGTACCAATTATACGTTCCATTTAATAAGTGAAATAATCTCTATATACTCTGACTCAACAGAAAACTAAATATTCCCATTTATGGAGCCAGAATCACTCAGGATAATCCATATCTTCTCTTACACTTAAACTGAGGAATGAATGCTGATTTCAAAGGTGTCTTTCCAAAGTTTCAAATTCATATAATTTGATGCTATAAGTATAGAGATAAATACCCTTCAACTGCAGCAGAAATATTTTTACTAAATTCATGAGCAAATGATGTGTTTCTGAGAAACATAAATCAAGCAGCAGAACTCAGTTAACTATGTTCAAACACCTGGATTTGAAAAGGGGATCAGTCACACCAGAATAATTGACTTGACAGTTTTTCTAATGTTAACTTGGGCTTTCTTGTAGACCCTGAATCCAGATTCATTCAAAAGCACTTGACCAGGAAGGGCAAATGTTGTGCTGCATGAATTTCAATGAATCACAATTAATTGATATTTAACCCTCACACACATAAAATGAATATGAAACAATCTTTTATCCAAATGCTTTAGAAATAACCGTACTTACATTTCATACTGCTGCTTGACAGGTCAAGGCTTCTCTCATACTCAATGTTTCTAGATGATTATTTTTATTCCTACTAATGGAAAAAGAGGTTAAAAACACATACAGTAGCATTACCCAGAGGCTTAGCAGAACATAAATCCAGAAGAAGAGGATTAATTTAAATATAGCCAGTGTTCATATCTCTTACCTTATTTGAGGCAGGTGAGAGAGATGACCTTGTACAACTACTGTATCACCTTGAATGCTGCCTTGATTGTCCTCATCTCTACCACTATCTACATGTGATGGTTCATCTGGGAGAAATTTGTAGGGCAAATACATTTTTTAAAACACAGAAATGCTGACATACTCAGAATGGGGGCTGAATATTTACTGTGAGCTCTGGTTCTTTACTGAGCCAGGTGTTTTTACAGTAAAAATGGCTTAACACCTGTGCTAGTCTTGTCAGAAACACCCTGAAAAATGTTCCTTTCTCAGCAGTAGCCCAGTAGCAACCTGACCTACCAACCTGTTGTGCAACATAGTTGCAAAATCTTGTTTTGCATCTATTTATACATGGTAGCAAGCTTCAAGCAAGTCTTTTCCCCCCTTTGAGCTTCATTTGGCCCCATGCAGCTTTAACAAGATCCCCAAAGAAACCAATTCAAAGAGATAAAATAATGTGTGTATGCACATCTGTTTTATGAGTAGATGAGAATCAGTGCCAACAGTATTTTCTAGATATTTTAGAGGAATTTAAACAACAGGCATTGTTTCATGCTGCGTCTTCAGTGCAAAACAAATACAGGCATTTGGGGAACCTGTGTATATAAAAACAATTAGATCTTTGGACCATGAAATGTATCAAACTTAAACTGTAAAACAAACCCACAGAATGCCCATGACAAAGTTCCAAGGTACCCTAGAAATAAGTCTTACATCCCTCTAGTCTCTCTCTCTTAACTCTCTCTATTCTGTCTCCTCTCCCTGCCCCTCCCCTCTTACCCCCACCCCTATAAAAGTCATCTAATAAGAAGAAATCTCTCTGAAAGCTTTAATATGTTTTACCCATCTATTTTGGTAGTCTTTGGCATCCCAAAACTACATTAACCACAAAAACATGAAGGGTAGCCTGGCGTAGTGTTGCAGCCTGTAACCTTAGGCAGAGGTAGGAGGGTCACAAGTTCAACACCAGGGGCAGCCTGCACAACTTAGTGAGACCCTGTCTGTAGATAAAAAATAAAAAATGTGCTTGGAGTCTGGATCAGTGGTAGAGCACTTGCAAAGTATGTGCAAGACCCTGAGTTTGATCCCCCTATACCACAAGAAGGGCTGGGGTTTAGCTCAGTGGTAGAGCGCTGCTCTGGACTTTCTGAGGCTGTGGGTTCAGTCCCTAGCACTGCGTAAGATGGGAGAAGTAACTGACAGCCCACTTCTGAAACAATCCTAGATCAATTTGCCATTGAAAACCCTATGAGTATCAGAGAGCCTTGGACATAGTGCCAGGCATGGCACAGTCTTGGAGAGTACTTCATTCAGTTGTACATAGGGCTACTGTGAGTCAGATCCAACTTGATGTTATCTAACAACAACAATACCACAAAAGAAAAAGATAAGAAAAAGACAAGTAATGTCAACAATATGTATCTATGTTTAATTATGCTTACACCTCATGGATAGTGGCAAAATTAAAGCACATCTGTGGTAAAGAAACTGAACTTTCTTTCCTCTTATAAAAAAGGTGATTATTAGGAATATTTCATTCCTGACAAAGTCCTCATAAATGAAAATGAAACAGCCTGTGTTGCAGATCTTTTCAAAGAAGAGATGAATGAACTGGAAGTTTTCTACCAAGGTAGCCTTTCAGCAATATCAGAACCTGGATGGCTTGGTGGCCAGTACTCATGGGTGATTACCAAGGAAGCAAATTGAAAGAGGAAATGCTTTTGGCTGGAGCTCCTCTTGTGTCCAAAATCACGCCAAATTACTGAAAAGGAAGAGAGAAGCTAAACTTCAAATTACATATGTGAGTGTGTAAACTAATGTCACAGTTTTGGAAAACTATGAAAGAGACTCTTGTTAGAAATTTCTAGATGAAATTGCTAATGGAGTAGAAGGCAGAGTAAGCATGAGAAAGTCTTCAAGAAGAGAAATTGAATAAGCACTCCTGGGACTATCCTGGATTGGATCTTCTAGCTTGGCAGATGGCAATACATCAGTGGGCAAACTCAGAGACAGTCCACTTACCTGTGGGTGTGGCAGAATTTACATTCTGACATACCCATCTCATTGGGGCAGGCAGTCAATTGAGGAGACAGATGCATCTATGAGTGTGATGAAAATAGTCTGTCCAGAACCTGAAACATATTACGTAAATGCAGGTAAGGAAAAGACCTGCTCATGGAAGCTGAAGGGAGGTGTGCCGATTATCAGTATCTTCCCTCTCAGCAATTTCTCTACCCTTTACTGTCTGATAGTGTTACTGGAACGTTTCTTCCTTGACACCTGACAGTGTGTCAATAGAGGATGTTGGAAAGACAGATACTGAAGGAAAAAGGGATTTTTTTTCTGGGTTGTGTGTGTTTTTCTCTCTGTTCTCCTTAGTGGAGCAGAGCTGGTACATGGGACGCCCAGTGGAACTCTTTGGAGATTTAGTGGCATAGTTAGTGGTTTCACAAATTCCGCAGACAACCCAGCTGATGCCTTGACAAAAATTACATAGATTCCCAGCTAGCTTTCCAAGAGGTTTGGTAGTAATCCACCTTGCCTAGAGCCCCACAGAGAGCTTCCTGGTGAATTTCTTTGGCACTCCTGCAAACTACTCCCCAACCACTGCCCTAAGCCATCAAATGTGATGAAGCTCTATCCTGGAGCTGCTCAACAAACTCTTTCATGACCCAGCAGACTGCATATGCACTTTCTCGAGGATGTCTGAATCCCAGCCAGTGTGTGGTGCCTCGTTCCATGTTTGTTCTTTCCTTGGTCATTGCAGTGGTCAGTTCTGGCTGCCATAACAAAATGTCACACAATGAGTGGCCTATGATCACGATGCTGGCAAACTTGGTTCTGGTGAGGGCTCCCTTCCTTGCTTTCAGATGGTCATTTTCTTGCTAAACCTCTATATTGTCTTTCTTCTGTGTGCATGATCTGTTTGCTCATGACATCTCCATAGGACACTAGTCATATTGGATGAGCATCTCACCCTTATGATCTCATGTGACCATGATGACCCCGATAAATGCCCCTATCTTCAAGTATAGTCACAGTGGAAGTTGATGCCTCAACATATGCATTTTAGGAGGAGGACATGGTTCAGTCCATGTCCATCTCCTTCTACTGTGGAGTATTCTTTACCATTCTCTTGGATTTCTATTTGGTAATTTATTCCCTCTAAATAGTTATTAATATTTATATCAATCACTGTGTGCCCTGGACCTCCTGACATGACCTCTGTGATATAGAAGGGCCAGAGATGACATAACAGACATCAAGTCATCTTTTCCACATCATAGCTGAGCCTACAGAATTGAGAATTTACTTTGGTCCAATTTGATGCTCTACCTAGTTACTCTAAGTTGCCTGGTTTTAACCTGGGTTAGTAGATTTAATTTCATATTTAATCTATATCTCTGCCTTTCCTGTGACAGATTAAATCACATATGGGAAGCTACATACATATTTCCTGATGAAGTCATTGTCATGGTTTATTTGGCTCCCTGTCCTAGAACCCTTTATTCTTTAAGGTTGAGCCAAAGTCAAGTCAACGTGATGGCCAGCCATCAGACAATGGATCTCTATGTAGGATGGCCATTTGGAAATGTGTAATCCTATGTCCTGTTTGCCTTACTGAACTCTCCAAATAGTCATGTAAAGAATTAGAATCACCACGTGGATCTCTCAGAAATGAGCTGTCATGCTAGAGTTTCCTTCTCTGATTAAGTCATGGTAAAATGACTCAGCTCTTTCATACATCTGACCATGCTGCGTGTTACCAAGTTGCTTGGCCAAACCAATTAAGGGAGAACCCTCTGAGCCTCCGGATGCCTCCTGGTTTGTCAGTTAAACTTTTACCTTCAACACTGTTTCATAGAGGTTAACAAAGGAAGTCATGGGTAGCTTTCCAATGGCAAGCATTCCAATAATACAAGAAGGATTCCCTGGATTCCTCTCTCCACAACAACCTCCTGCATGCCCTAAATTTATACTAAATAATTTAGGTCCATTATGTACTGGGTGATTTTGTGTTACCTATCAGAATCAGAAAACAAAATTTCTCCCTTTTTAATACCCGTACTATCCTCAAAGAACAGTGGGCTCTGGTAGCTAAAGGCCCATTTTGAAGACCTGAGCATATGAAGGCAAGTTGGGAAGAGCTGGAATAGAGCAAAATTCCTGACCTAAATAGGTGGGTGATAAGGTGAAGAAGGAGTTTATAAAGGAAAATCAGAAAGTGATTGAGCTTCATGGCACCCATAAGTTCAGCAATGTGGCCAGATCCTAAAAAGAAGAAATAGTTCAAGAGCAAGTCTGAGGTAATTTCCTGTGAGGGAAGAGAATTCAAAAGTAATAAATAAACTAGTGTCTCTTCTATCTTGACTCCTAAATCTTCAGTAAACTCTACATTGTTCATTAGCACTTTTACAGCCAGGGAGCCATTTTTGAACCATGAATGCTGGTATTGAAATTGGCTTCGTGCTTTGGCACCAGGGCAAAATGGGTTCCAGTCGAAGACAGCCCCACTTGTGGTGGTATAAGATAGGGAAAAAGATGCAGGAATTACACCTCTAAACTGGTCCTATCATTTGGTAGTTGATAAAGCAAGTGGCTTAACCTCTCTTTCCTTATTTTTATTTTTTTCATTCCTACCACCACTGCCACCACTACCACTACCACTACCATCTTCATAAACAGATCAGAGTTGTGAGATTTACACGTCAACCTGTATAGTCAGGGGGATACTAACACAAGCTGAGCAACTAATAACTATTCTATTTACTTTTAGTTTTCCATGCTTTAAAATGATACAATTGCGTTTGGCTCTAGTCATTTATCTCTTCCAAAATAACATTATTTTTTTCTCTTCTTAAGATCAATTGTTGATCTGATAGATTTATACATGAAGAACAGAACTATAAACTGTGAAAATATACCTAAGAACCGAAATCTCTACCTACCATTTAAGTCACATAAAATCTGATATAGTGACAAGTTACTATGCTTATTCAGTGAACCTTTTTTCTGTGCCTGATAACTAGATACTTTGCTAATTATTATGTCATTAAATCTGATTATTTTTTTTTTAGAAATTGCTTTGGTGCTTGTATTAAATGAGAATGTAGGTGAACTCTTAACTAGAAGTATCTTGCTTTTACTAAGTTTGGAAAACAATATAGGGTAACAAATAGTGGAAAAGTCATTTTCTCAGGAAAAAGGAAATAAACTAATTCATGAGCCCTACATGCAAAGTAGTTTAGTCTTGATAAGAAAAAACTCTCATCTATATTCTAAATATGAGAAAATTAGCTTCTCTAGCTTTTAAATTAGGTGTCTAAACACCATACAAGCATCACCAACAGAACAGATCTTTGAACACTCTAGTTTGATTCTTCCCTTTCTTATTTTCCTGCTCTAGTCATCATTAACTGAACTCCAAATCCTTTGGCTTCAATTTCTGTGCCTAGCTGCTCTTCTTTTAGACCCAAGAACAGACTTGCCTTGTCTGGTATTAAGCTGCTTCTATTCATCTGTCTCTTCCCGGTTAGTCTCTGGAAACATTTATATGAAGAAGCATCATCCCCTGCATCTTTTTATAATTTTGGTTCATTGAAATGATCTTTTGGCTGAGGGTCCCTGGACTCCTATAAAGAAAGGACTTTATGGACCTCTTCATTTGAGAACTGTCTACTCAGTTCCTTTGCCCATTTGTGTATTGGGTTATTTGGTTTTTCGGGAGTTTTTTTTTCTTGAGTTCTTTATAAATTCTAGTAATTAGACCTTTATCTGATGTATAAAATACGAAGATTTTTTTTCCCATTCTGTGGGGGTTTCCTGGACTCTGTTAATTGTTTCTTTTGCTGTGCAGAAGCTTTTTAATTTCATGTGATCCCATTTATCTATTCTTGTTGCAATTTCTTGAGTAATTGGAGTCCTATTAAGGAAATACTTTCCTATGCCTATATGATGGAGTGTATTGCTTATCTTGCCGTCTATAAGTTTTAAAGTTTCTGGTTTTATGTTGAGATCTTTTATCCATTTTGAGTTAACTCTCATGTATATTGAGAGATGCTGGTCTGCTCTCATTTTTCTACATGTGAATGACCATGTTTCCCAGCACCATTTGTTGAAAAGGCCATCCTTTTTCAAGTTTACTTGCTTTGCTCCTTTGTCGAAAATAAGGTGGCTATAGGTATGTTGAGGTATATCTGGGTCTTCTATTCTGTTACAGATGTCTTGGGGCCTATTTTTGTGCCAGTACCAAGCTGTTTTTGCAACCACTGCCCTGTAGTATAGTTTGAAGTCAGGGATTGTGATTCCACCTGCATTAGATTTGCAGCTTAAAAGTGTTTGGGTTATACATGGTCTTTTGTGGTTCCATATGAATTTTTGGATCATTTTTTCTATTTCTGTAAAGTCAGTCAGTGGTATTTTAATGGGTATTGCATTAAATCTATAGATTGCTTTTGGCAGGATAGCCATTTTTACTATATTAATTCTCCCTATCCAGGAGCAGGGGAGGTCTTTCCATTTTTCAGTGTCCTCTGCTATTTCTTTCTTTAATGTTTTGAAATTTTCCTTGTAGAGATCTGAAGGGTCTTTGGTTAGATTGATTCCAAGGTATTTAA
>VMDO01007765.1:0-33703 GCA_007922755.1 Pedetes capensis | reverse complement strand
GCCTGTTTGGAATTGGTGTAAAGAAAAGCTATTGATTTTTGTGTGCTAATTTTGTAGCCTGCGACTTTGCTGAAGGAGTTAATTAGATCCAGAAGTTTTCTGGTTGAGGTTTTGGGGTCCTTCAGGTACAAGATCATATCATCTGCAAATAAGGATAATTTGACCTCTTCCTTGCCAATCTGTATCCCTTTGATTTCTTTCTCTTGTCTGATTGCCTTGGCCAGGACTACTATGTTAAATAGAATAGGAGAGAGTGGACATCCTTGTCTTGTTGAGATCTAAGAGGAAATGGTTTCAGTTTTTCTCCATTTAATATAATGTTGGCTGTAGGTTTGTCATAAATGGCTTTTATGAAATTAAGGTATTTGCCTGTTATACCTATCTTCTCCAGTGTTTTTATCATGAAAAGGTCTTGAACTTTGTCGAAGGCCTTTTCAGCATCAATTGAGATAATCGTGTGGTTTTTATTTGCCAGTTTCTTGATATGCTGGATTACATTAATTGATTTCCATATGTTAAACCAGCCTTGCACTGTGGTATAAATCCCACTTGGTCATGGTGGATAATCTTTTTTATATGCTGCTGGATTCTGTTTGCCAGAATTTTATGAAATATTTTTGCTTCTAGATTCATAAGGGAGATGGGTCTGTAATTCTCTATCTTAGATGAATCTTTTCCTGGTTTAGGTATCAGGGTGATGGTAGCTTCATAGAATGAATTTGGGAGTGTTCCCTCCTTTTCTGTTTTTTGGAATAATTTGAGGAAGACAGGTATTATATCTTCTTTAAAGTTTGCTAAAATTCTGCCATGAATCCATCAGGATCTGTGCTCTTCTTTCTTGGGAGACTTTTAATTACATTTTCTATTTCCGTATATGTAATGGGTTTGTTTAAGTCAGTTATGTCTTCTGGGGTTAGCTTTGGTAGGTCATATGTGTTAATAAATTTGTCCATTTCTTCTGCATTTTCATATTTTTGGGAATACAGTCTCTCATAGTAATCCCTGACAATTTTCTATATTTTGTTGGAGTTGCTGCAAATGAAGAGGTCCATAAAGCCATGAAACACATGAAAAAATGCCCAGTATCCCTAGCCATTAGGGAAATGCAAATTAAAACAACCCTGAGATTTCACCTTACACCAGTAAGAATGGCCAACATCAATAAAACAAATAACAGCAAATGCTGGAGAGGTTGCGGTGAAAAAGGAACACTATTACATTGTTGGTGGAGCTGTAAATTGGTCCAGCCACTGTGGAAATCAATATGGAGATGTCTTAAAAAACTGAAAATAGATCTACTGTATGACCCAGCTATAACACTACTGGGAATTTACCCAAAGGAAGATGGGTCATCATACCACCGAGACACTTGCGTCTCCATGTTCAATGCTGCACTTTTCACAATAGCAAGGATATGGAATCAACCAAAGTGCCCTTCAACAGAAGAATGGATAAAAAGACTATGGTACATATACACAATGGAATACTACTCAGCAATCAAGAAAAATGAAATAAGGTCATTCGTGGCAAAATGGATGGAATTAGAGAAAATTATTTTGAGTGAACGAACCCAAGCTCAGAAAGAGAAACACCACATGTTCTCATATGTGGCCGTTGGATCAAAATTATAAGGAGGAAACATCCTATTCAAAGGTCGGATCAAAATAAAACAGAAAAAAAAAAAGCTAAGAATGGTGTCAATATAAATGGTCTAGAAAATGCATGCAATTGTTCTGACAAGATAATAACAAAGTTCACTACAGGAAAAATTTCTATCTTAAACAGAACTGGAACTCAAGTACATATAGAAAAATATTACCAAGTAAATGATAGAGAAGACTTAGATGGGGGGAGCATACAAGAGGGTAAGGGGGCACCTATATCAATAATGTACATCAAAATGCATATATGGAAATGCCACAATGAAAAGCATGTCAGAATGAATCACATTAAGGTGTACATTAAAAATGTCCAATAAAAAAAAGATAAAGAGAAATGAGAAAAACAAAATTAAAGTTGAAAAATGGCAGAAGAAAAAGGAGAAAAAGAAAAAAAGTACCCAGGTACCATGGTGTATACCTGTAATACCAGCATCTCAGGAGGCTAAATCAGGAGGATCTTGAGCATCATACCACAGACAGCCTAGGCAACTCAATAAGACTCTGTCTCATTTCATCTGATAGAGGGTATGTTCCTTGAGGGACAGAACCATTTCTCCCAGTTCTTTTGCATCCCTCTACTCTATATTGTACATGGACACACAATGGGTAATAATAATAGTTAGATTTATAAAATGCAAAAAAAGAAAGGACTGTGAATACATCAAAGATCATTTATGAAATATTCACTGGACACTTGCAGATAGTAAAAATGATTAGATTCTCCTTGTCATGGTAAAATCAATTTCAAACATTGAAAGGTGTCTAAACATGTGAGTCCTGGGTCCTCTTCTATTTACATAGCAATATACAAACTGCTTGACATAGGTTTCCAATGTGTGTGTGACTAAAGAATCAACTAATTGTCTAGAAATTTTATTCCCACAAGTACAAGTAAGAAGGAAGGTTTGTGAAGCAGAAAATGTTGAAAGACTTGTTTTCAGCAAATGTACAAAACAATAGGAAAACTAAAAATGAAAAACAAAATACAACCAAATGAAATTTTATCATGTGATATTGTAACCTTGGTGAAAGAAAGATGTTAAAGATGTCAGAAGTACTTCTTTTATCCTCATTGTGGTATTATAATGTGAATGATGTCACATTTTTGCATTCCTCTAATTTTTGAAAATAAGATCACTGAATTCACCTTCTAATTTCCAAGATTAAGGACTAATTTTTTCTTTATATAGGAAACATATAGCTACCACTAGCCTCATCTCCCCCTACAAGTCTGTCAACTTATCATTCTATGGGGGCTTGTGTGTTACTGTGATGCTGAAATCTGTGCCATCGGTATTTCAGATACTAGCAAGGCCACCCGTGGTAGACAGCCTTCAGCTGAGTTTCCAGAGTAAGGTAGTTGAAAGAGAAGGATACTGCAGCCCACTCCTGAAATAATTAGCCATTAAAAATCCCTATGAATAGTAGAGAAACACTGTCAAATATAGTGCTGGAAAATGATGCCCCCTGTGTGGAAGGCATTCAAGAGAACTGGGGAAAAGTTGCCTCCTCAAAGAATAGTTGACCTTAGTGACAGGAATGGAATAATGTCCCTGGGACCTCCTTTTGCTGATATGGCACAATTCAAAATAAGAAGAAACACAGTGACTGCAACAATGGGCTCAAAGATAATAAAAGATCACATGCATGGCACAGTTTCAGGTAATGTTTCATTCTGTTGTACATAGGGTTGCTATGAATCAGACCTGACTGGATCGTACCTAACAACGATAACAATCTCATGTCAGTGAGTTAGAGCAGATTGAAAAACCCAGTTGGAGATTAAGAATCAATGAGAATGATACCTATTCATGGTGAAGGCTTCTTAATTTACTATTAACCCAGTAATCAAGTGTTTAAGTGATATAGTTCAGATGAAAAATCCAAGTCAGCGGACATCGTTTCCACATCGCTTTCTTAGTTCTTCTTAAAGCCGGGCCTAAATTTCTACCATTGACTAATTCCACATGAAGTTAAGGATCTACCTAGTAGGGGAAACCTCTGAACCATGGGCTTGAGGCCATTTATACCACTGAGAGTACTTAGATGGAAACCTACTAGTAGCCAAATAGATATATGCATGCTGTTCTGAAGTTTCCTACTACCACCTACTATTATTGAACCTTAGTGTACTTATAGCATGCTTGTATAGAACATTTTACTCTTGAAATATGGCCTCCATGTTGATCATGAGACCAAATTTCCACCCAGTACCTCAGGTCACTTAACTAGATTCTTTTCTTCTTACTTGAATCTGTAGTTCCTTTCTTAGTAGCTGTCTTATTATCCCAATAGTTTCAGGAATGGTCTAGGAACTCAGTTGTGTCTATGAACTCAGTCTTATCTAGGAACTCAGTCTTGTCAATGGTTCTTTCTCTATTTCTTGCCTCTACAAACCCGTGTCACATGCATAAAACATGAACTTGTGCTCTGGCCCCTGCTTGTTGACTAGTGCAAACCATCTGCCTGACTTTCAGACTTGCACATTATAGTGCTTGTATTAGATGACCACTTTTGAAACTAATGCAGGAGGCCCATTGGAATTCCACCATCTGGCTTTCCCTGAACTCCCACATAGGATTCTGCCCGATATCTGAACCTTGCTATTTTCCTGTATCTGAGTCCAGCACTTCAGATTCACTAGGAACTTGTATAATTTCTTTCCCCCTAAGTGTCCACACTCTGAAAATCATAGTAGAGGTCTCGATGTGCTGGATATTATATTAGTAGGAAAAATAAAAAACTAAATAGGTACTACTAGACAAGCAAATGTCCTAATAGCAGTGATTATAGGATGTTGTAGGAGTTAGGATACCATAGACTTTGTGAAGAGATTACTAGAACAGTTCAAATGTCAATGGAAATCTGTTCAAAGGGACAGTCCATTAAGGACCCATGCACAATGAACAAGTTAGCTTGCTCAAAGGTAAAACAAAAAGTTAAGCATTACAAAGAAGTCTATTAACAAAGAGAGAGCCTTGTGGCCTTTTTATGTACCTCTTTCCAGATGATATCAAAAACACAGGACTTCTTGACTGAGGATGTCATCAAGATATGAGTGTGATTCTTTATCAAGCCATTTGCTCTCTTCTCATCCCCTAACCTCCCTTTGTGTCAAAAACTTTTATCTTTGGGGCAATAATCTCACTGGTATTGGAACCATCCTTTGGAGAACATTCATTTTAAAGCTAGGCAGACACACTTCTGCTCCTGGAGCAGTTCCTACAATTTCTCTAACCTTTTAAATCTCAGCTTCCTTGCATGTCAAGTGAAGCTAATAATAATGCTGATGAGATAGAGCATCTGAACGG
This sequence comes from Pedetes capensis, assembly GCA_007922755.1. Classification (NCBI taxonomy): domain Eukaryota; kingdom Metazoa; phylum Chordata; class Mammalia; order Rodentia; family Pedetidae; genus Pedetes; species Pedetes capensis. The sequence goes on along the minus strand of VMDO01007765.1, from coordinate 28,731 downwards.
GGTACCATCACGCAGATACATACAGGATACATAATAATTACTACTTTCTTCTTCAAATTAGGGTTGTTGAACAGATGTGCAACCAATTCTTGAAAATGTTCTCCAGATCAGAGCCCTTCCTAGATTTCCAGACAATACAGCATCCTCTGACATTAATAGAGGTCCAGGAAAACCTAAATGGCACAATCTGCAGTTTCTCACACTTACCACGTTTTATGTCACTGGTTGTTTGCATCTGCTACCCAGCTGAAGAATCATTCCTCTTGTCTCAGGATACACTTTCGGCATCAATTTCTCTGAGGTGCTTTCTCTGATCTACCATTTCTTCTCCAAGTGAAGTTGCCCATTTCTTTCACCCATCTACTTCACAAAATATGTATTTCTCAGAAGATAGTATAGCTCTATCATACTGTAAACAACATTTTTGTTACACCTAACTATATTTCAATTATTTTTCAGTGTTGACATATAGTATTTCTTTACACACCCTTATTTGTGATATCTACTTGTGAGACTGCTAACTGCTCAATAAATAGTTGAGTGGGTGAATACTCAGCGGGAAATGTCTGGAGAAATAAAGGAATGATTGGATGATTAGGGGAAATGATTTTTTACTTGGGGACCAGCAGGAGCCAGAGTTAGAAAGATGAATTATACGTAGTGTATATGATAATGTGACAAAAATTAAAACTAAAAATTTATTTAATTCATTTATTTGTGTTTGTGTGTTTTGAGACAGGGTCTTGCTGTGTAGCCTAGGCTGGCTTTGAGCTTGTGGTGCCATGACGTTTTCTCCCCAGTTTGGGATTAAAGGCTGCACCCCCACAACTGGCTTGATAAATTCCCTTTAGAGCAAAAGTAATTGACATTCAGAATGCCAAAATTTTGAGTTCATAAACTTTATGAAACAATCTAGTTTCTAATGTAAACAGAACTTTCATACTGAGCTCAAGAGCTGAAGTGAAATGCTACAACATATATGACAAATATGTAATATATAAACATAATACCAATCTGTTACTGCAGCATAAAGAACAGTGATTGCATTTACTATAACGAACCAGACTACTCATCTCAAAATGCTATTTCTAAATATCTATTTTATCCATGAAATTTTCTCCTGTTACTCTTCTCTAGTTAGATCTTAATGATATATTATTCAACGAAAGCCATATCATCTATTATAGATTAAGATATTTTATGTGTGAGTGATTTTTAATGAAATAATTAAAACTGCTGCCTGGACATGTTTTTCTGCATAACTTGTAGGAAAATTGTTCTTTTGCATCCGTCTCATAAATCTCAGTGCTTCAAATAAAATGTACTGGAATGTCAAAAACCGATGCCCTATTAATTAAATGAATAAAACAAGACACAATTTGAATTTAGCTTAATAAGCAAACTAAAGTGAAGGCAGCTGTGTCCCATTAGCTTCTGATTTTCCACAAAATAGAAGGGGAAGGAGATACAAGAAAGAGTGTAAAATTGAGTGGCTTATGTTTATGTTGCTATGGCTACCAGAGGTCTTTCTGAAGCTTTACTAGACTGGCAAAGATATAGACTGTTCAGAATAGTTTCACTAAACGCTCCTATTCACCAAAATAGTGCTGGCATTTGACCAGATGCTTTCAGTTCCTTCAGAGTTAAAAACATGGTCTTGAAAAGAAAAGACTTTACATTTGCTCATGAACATTAGATCCAGTTTCTATTAGCTGAAAGAGGGAAATCCATCAATTTAAGGACAAATAGGAGGGTAGAAATGCCTACTCCAGAAACAGTTCTGGAACAATCAGCCATTTAAACCCCTATGAATAGCAGAGAAGCTGTGACCTAGTGCCTGCCTAACACAGTGTTCAGGGAATGTTTCATTGTGTTATACTTAGAGTGGCTCAGCATCTGCCCTAACTCAATGACACCTAATGATAACAACATATGCTTCCTCTAGAAAGCTGAAGAGGTACCTCTGAATGAAAGTAATACCATGTAGGAGGCTATTTAAGAAGGTGGTCTGCTAATGCTACACAGAATAGGGAAAATGTCTTAAAGGAGTCACTTCCCTAAAGTGACTACTTGCATATGCACAAGGCTAAATCAAAGAAATGCCTACTATACAGAATCTGGTTCACATCACTATAACTATAGAGAGAAATATGGTTTAAAGGAAATAATTTAGAGCAAAGACAAAAATTGCTCCCCTCCTTAAAAATAAACGCAAAGGTTAAATGTTACTCCAAATGTTACTTTTCTCCAGGAATCTCTAGAACAATCACACAGAGTGGTTTTGATGGCTGTTACTTTTGGACAAGATTATATGATGAGCACTGGGAACTTATACTTACTCCAAGAACACTTGGTAGTGTATCACTTTCTTTTGGAATGGGTGGCAGTAACCTCCAGCCTAAAACGAGCCATTTATTTTTATGAAAGGATCATCTTCTCTTTTTCAAATAGGACATTAAACAGCAAAGTAGAAAAGTAGAAAAAGGCTCTTAAGAGTTTTGCCTGATTAAGAGACTCTGGAGGAGGGGAGGTGATTTGAGACCAGAGCCAAATCGCACAGAATCCTTTTCCCTTCTATTTGCCTCTTTTTGTTTTGGTGCATTGACTTAAAGCACCAACAATCCATTGGTCCCCAAAACAGCTGTCTTTAAGGTTTAGGCTCAAGTATGGACAAGTCGGCACATTGTATTTCCATAAATATTTATTTGTGAAAGATCACGAAAGAATCATGATGTCCATTTTGAGATTGATGCTTTGTGGAAAATTTCCACACTGTTTTGCCCCTCTCAGCTGAGAGACAGGCTTTCTTCCAGGTTTTTGGTAAAGTTGTCCATTAGATGACGTTAGTTCTCCCCTTTGACACAAAGAGTACGATTTAATTTCTTTTAGAAATAACAATCTACAGAGCCTCATACCATCATTATAATTTATATCCATAGGACAAGAATGAAATTTGAATGTGATCAGCAGGCACATTCTTCTTGCTTGTTTGCAGTGGCATCAGCATACATACTGGTAAGTAGAGCTGCCTTTCTTCTGGGATCCCACTCTCACACCCCAAGTGTAGGTGAAAATATAAGAAATGAAATATTTTATTTTTTAATTATAGGAAAATGGCAAATTGGCAATCAAGTCTTTTTTCCTATCGGGGTTGCAACTGCATACGTGTCTTCATTATAACTCTAATGCAAAGTCCAAAAGCTTTAAACCAATTTGTTTTCTAACTAAAGGTGGCATGGTAGGTCAGGAGAAGGGAAAAGAAAAGGGGACAAAAATAAACTAAGTTAAAAAAAAATTATTGGCATTGTTAAATAAAATTCAAGTAGGTTACTTTGGCATTTTACTACCAGTTTCTCAATACACAAATCATGTGATATGGAAATCAGTATTCTTTCAGATTCTCCTCCCCCTTTCTCTTCCTAAGGAGGAAATAACATGTAAAAATTTGCACCTGCTGATGTTGTTGTTTAATTAGTCAACACAGATATGCATAGAGTATATTTTTGTTAACTTATTTTCTTTCTTTTTGTAAGATGAATTTAAATGAATCTAATGCTGATTATTATACCTCATATATTAAAAGATTAATGAATAATATGATATAATATTATAAAGTGTCTAATTTTGAAAACTTGTTAAAATTTACTGCTGTCCCCAAATATACCACTGGTAAAATGCTTGCTTGAGCATATAGATACATATATATAGATATATATGTATGTATATACATATACATACATATGTATTTATATATGTGTATATACATATATAAAGATTATACATCTATATGTGTATATATATATATATATATATATATATAATCTTTAAGAAATGTTGCAAGTGTAATTTGAAATAACATGTAAGCATTTCTCCTACCAAAAAGTTGCAAGTGTTCTATTTGATATATAATTTTCAACAGCAGAGTTTCTTCTCTGGCAACCTTATGTTTATATGGGAACTGCACTATATCATCTGAGAATTTAGTGGACTTCAAAATAACAACTGTTAACATGGAAATGAAGATTTGGAGTAAGAATTTCAGTGCTTCTAAAACAATAGCTGAGGTTAAAAAAAATCAGAGCACCAAAAAGTCTGTATTTTACTTCAGAATAGTAAATAAGTTAAAATAGCTGTTTAGATAAGATGAATAGATAAAGACAAACAGACTCTAGGTTTTGCTTGTAGGGCATTTATGTGTTTATGAGAATGTGTGTTGTTATTGTTATGCAATAAGCCTTAAGTGAAAGGAGCAAAATAGTATATGTTAATTTTTCCTATAAAATTTCTAGGCAGTAAATTTCAAACTAGTTTAAAAAAGTATTGGTTCTAGAAGTTGAAAGCACAACAAATAGGTGTATCATATGTATTGTGATGGTTAATTTTGATTGTCAACTTGAATGGATTGAGAGTCATTTAGTAAAGCACACCTGGGGGTGGCAGTGTGGGCATTTTCTGAGAGGATTAACTAAAGAGGAAAGACCTGTCATAAGTGTGAGCAGCACTGTACATAAACCAGGTACACAAAGGGAATAAAATGAGAAAAGAAGTCCAGCTAAGGCAGGTATTCTCTCTTTTTACATCCTGGCCACCTGAAGGGAAGCTGCTTTGCTTCTCCACATCCTCCCAATTGTCATGGACTGGGACTTCTGAAACCATATGACAAATCTTTCCTCTCGTAAATCATTTAAGCGGGGCATGGTGCCACATTCCTATAATCCCAGCAATGGGGAGGTGGAGGTAGATGAATTGAGAGTTGTGTCCAGCCTGGGCTATGTAGTGAGACCTTGTCTCAAGAAAAAAAAAAAAAAGGAATTATCACAGCAATGCAAAAGTAACTAACACAGAAAATTGTTATCAAAGAAGTGGGGGTATTGCTGTGACAGCCTGAGCAGCCTGCAGCTGTGACACTGTGGTGTCCAATACCATCAGATCTCAGAAGCTAAGCAGGGTCAGACCTAGTTAGTATTTTGATGGGAGACTGCCTGGGAACACCAGGTTCTGTAGGCTTCAGAGAAGGCCCTGGCAACCCACTCCCAAAAAACAATCTGCCATTGAAAACTTTATGAAGAGCAGAGAAGCATGACAATATTGTTTCATCTTGTTGTACAAAGGGTCACTATGAGTTGGCCACCGACTTGATGGCACCTAATAACAACCACAAGCCTGACCATGTCCTTTAGAAGCCTTGGGAACTGATTTGTGGGAAGAAATCGGAAAAGTTTAGAGGTATGCAGATTAGAGAAGCCCTAGAATGCTGTAAACAGAGCATAATAGGTGATTCTGGTGGGAGCTCAGAACAGAATGCTAACAGGAATGCAGACAGTGAAGGTCAGGCTTATGAGGTTTCAGATGAAAACAAGGTACTCTTTTGGGGAGTGGACTAGAGTCATTCATGTTACATTGCGGCAAAGAAGTTGTTACATTTTATTCAATCCCTAGGATTTTGAGTGAGGCTGAATTTAAAAGAAATAGATTAATTGATCTGGTGGAGGAATTTTCAAGGCAGCCCAGCATTCAGGTTGTGGCATGGTTATTGCCAGCTATCCTAAGCCAAAATTACAGCAAGAATAGGAAGCAAAAAAATATAGCAAGAAGCATTGGAAATTTTGCAGTTTGGTCAGAAAAGACTGTGTAAAGTTCAGACTTAGGAAGGCATTAGCACCATTAACAAGAAGCCAAGTACTTTGTGTGGGCACAATAGGAAAGTTGTCTTGAGGGCATCTCAGAGATTATCTAGACCTCACTTAGCACAAGCTTAAGGATCTGAAAGAATAACTCCTTTGAAAGACTTTCCCATAAGAAGACAGCATTTCCAGGGTGCCCTGTAGCACAGTGCTGCCTAGGCAGTTGTTTTCCCAGGATTCATTTCACTGTGCTCGGGCATCCAGGACTCAGAGACCACCACAGCTCTTGTTCAAGGGTTTCTGGTTACTGCTCAAGCTGATGGCAGATGTTGGGGTCATTTATCGCATGCTGGCTTTGTACACATGCTGAATCTAAGAGTTGTGGAGGTGTCTTGAATGTCCACCTGTTCCCATGAATATATCAACTCTTAGGTTTAAGATAAGGCCTTGGAATACTTCAGTGGTCATAAAATAGGAAAATGGAAAAAATGGATACAAAAATTTAAAAATAAATAAATGAGATAGACAAATATAAGCTTTCACACCCAGGACTTGCCTGTTCCAACTTCACTTCATGCAATAATCAGGGAGAAAATTATCTTCATTAGTACTTGGCATAAGGAAGCAACTTTAATAGAATGTGATTAGCCATTGGCTCCTGACTTCTTTTAGTAATTCTTCTCCATTATTTTGTTGATCTCATGAAAATGCAATCTCCATTTTACAAGTTGATTTTTCTTTTTACCTTATTTGGAATAGATGTGGGTTTTATACACAATTAAACTTGGTTTTGTTGTTGAAACGAGGACTATCATCACTGTTAATTTTCCTAAGTACAAAGAGGAAAAAACCATTTCCTAGTGACAATAATAAACCACAATCAAATTTCATATTTAGAACATTAAGAAATCAATATGAGCCCTAGAAAATTATGGTCTGTGTCTTCAACTGTCTAGTGTTATGCCCTTCATAAGAATCTATTTTGGTGAAACTACATGCCCATGGCTGAAGATTGATTGACACTAAAATGCCATTTCAATTCAGAAAAATGAAAGCTGGTTATGGTCCTATTGATCTTTTGATTATTTTCCCATAACTTGAAGGATGAGTCTTGTCAGATATCAGGAAACATCATTGTTTCAAGTGGACAGAAAGCCTTTTTAAAAATGGAAACTCAGGAGACACTTATCATATCCCTTCCTTGCTGACAAGACTGATAGTGTTTCTCTAAACTCACTGGCATTGTGGTAATAAGAAAATCATGCCAGACTATTGATATCAAAGAAAAGCATGAGACTTCAAAACAGGTCTTCATGTAGTTCAATGATTTAAGTAAAGAACACAATAGAATTATGGACATTTTCTGATACCCTGGAACCCATGTGGATTCTCTATAAGGAGTTCACTCTCAAGAACAAAAGTACAAGAAATATATTTCTGAAATAGCTGGAGTTTCATTGTTAGGTAATATGCACTATTCTTGTTAGGTGCCATCGAGTCGGTATCTGACTCACAGTGACCCTACGTACAACGGGTGAAACACTACTATCAGAGCTTCTCCGCTATTCATAGGGTTTTCACTGGCAGATTGATTTTTTGGGAGTGGATTACCGGGTCCTTCTCCCAAGCCTACAGTATCTGGTGTTCCCAGATCAGATGCCACAATGGTACAGCTGCAGGCTTTTCATGTGTAGAATATCCTTAATACTAAGCATACATTCTATAATAATAAAATTGTACTTAGGATTTGAAATATTATCAGGTAGTAGGTACAGAAAGAACATGTTCCTATTTTAAATGAACTCTTACTCTTAGAAGAGCTACCACAAAAAGACATTAGGTTACAAAGCTCTCAAAATAATAAGTAAAAATATCTACATTAAATTTATACTAAATACTCAACAGAGTAAATTTATAGGCAGAAACAACTAAGTTTTAAACAGGCCCCAATCTGGGAACTTAAAAAATTAAAATAAATAGAATTTCACTTGATTAATTCTGAATATCAACTGGAATTTCAATCTTATTACAGATCACTAAAACCATCTTATCAATGTGCTGCAGATTTAAAAGCATTTAAATACTTTTTCACATTGGGAATATTGGAGGGGTCAATTGATATGATGGCTTTGGGTTACTAAAAATAGCACATAAGCCAAGGAGGAGAAAACCATTCTTCATTCTTAGTGTCAACTAGGTGGCAGGTTATGGCAGTTTTCCTTTGTGATGTGACACAGTGTTGTGGAGAAAAATCAGAGGCAACAAGAATGGGTTCGGTTCAAGATATGCACTATTCTAGCTTATCTTTAAAGTAATTATCTTTATTTTTACATATTGTATGTCTATAATGAATTAGCTGGGGTTAGCTCAGTTGATAGAGTGTTCCTGTGCACACTCTGAGGCCCTGGGTTCCATCTCCAGCACCACAAAAATGGGTGAGGGACATGGTGACCCACATCCAAAAAAATCCAGAAAAGAATCAGCCACTGAAAACCCAATGAATAGCAGAGACTCACTGACATAGTACCAGTGTCAGGAGTGTTTCATTCTGTTGTACATAGGGTCACTGTGAGTTGAACCTGGCTCGATGGCACCTAACAAATAACAACATAATGAATTACACTCAATCACCTCAAATACTAAGATCAGAAATTAAAATTAAGGGAAACAAATTTAAACTATTATGTGCCAGATGTGGAAAGTCCTTATAGAAGAGGGAAAGAAAGAAACCAACATTAGAGGTCAGAGACTGGCCATGAGTCAGTGAATGTTCTTAAACCATCTTACTTATCTTTGTAGATTCATTTCATCATCTAGACATGTCTAAGACACAAAGTCAGTTCTTTTAGTATCTGCTATATCGATCCTTTTTTCATCTGCAATTTTGTTGATTTGGATCTCTCTCTCTCTCTCTCTCTCTCTCTCTCTCTCTCTCTCTCTCTCTCATTCTCTCTCTCTCTCCTGCTCTCTCATTCTCTCTCATTTGGCTTTTGTAGATATTATCTCTTAGGAATGAGCTTTTACTTTAATTGGTCTTTGTATTTGGGTTTCCATTTCATTGATTTCTGTTTTAATCTATTGTTACATTTTGTCTAGTGGTTTGGGGACTATCTTGTTGCTATTTTTCTAATGCCTTAAGGTGTGTCATTAAGTTCCTTATTTGAGCCCTGATTGTTAATGTAAGTACTCATAGGTATGAATTTTCCACTTGGAAATGCTTTTGGCATATCCCAAAACTTCTGATAAGTTGTACTTTCATTTTCATTTGATTCTATGAGTTTAATTTCCTCTCTTTTTTGTTCAATTACCCATTGGTCATTCAAAAGAAAATTGTTTGATTCTTATTTATTGGTAGAGTTTTTGTACTTTCTCTTGCTATTGATTTCTAGTCTAATTCCATCATGGTATAATAGGAAACAAGGAATGTTTTCAGTGTTTCTGTATTTGTTGAGGTTGGTTTGATGAAATAAAATGTAGTCTCTTTTAAAGAAAGTTCCATATGATGCTGAAAAGAATGTATATTCTGTATCTGTTGAACAAAATATTCTGGAGCCATCTACTAGTTCCAACTGATCTATCATGTTGATTAAGCCCAGTCTTTCTTTGTTAATTCTTTGTTTAGTTAATCTATCTTTTAGTGAGAGTACAATACTAAAATCCCCCATAATTGTTGAATCAGGGCTTATGTACTCCTTTATGTCCATTAATATTTGTTTTATGAAATTAAAAGCATCAATATTTCATGCATAGATGTTATATCTTCTTGGTTGATTGTTCCTTTTATTTATATGTAGTGATCTTCTTTATCCCATTTATTAATTAAGGCTGAAGTCAACTTTGTTGGATATCAATATAGCAATATCTGCTTTCTTTTGGCTATCTCATGCTTAATAAATTGTATTCCATCCTCTCATTTTCAATCTGTGGGAATCCTTTTGAAGGAGATGACTCTCTTGAAAACAGTAAATTGTTGATTCTTCTTTCTTGATGCAGCTAGCAAATCTACATCTTTTAAAAGGAGAGCACAGTCCATTTATATTTAGTTATTATTGAGGAAGATCCATTGTTTTGTGTAATTTTGTTGGTTATTTTCTCCATTTGTCAAAGTGTTGATTGGTCCTTAATTTGTCCCCTGTTCATCTTTGGGGTCTTATTCATTTCTGTATTCTCATATTTGAGTCTGGCTTTCTTCTTCAGGATGTAGGGATCCTGTAAGTATCTTCTGGAGTGCTGAATTGGTGGTTTTAAAGTGTTTGAGTTGGTTTTTATCTTGGAAGATCTTTATTTCTCCATCTACTTTGAAGGATAATTTTGCTGTATATAGTAATATTGGTTGACAGTTGTTTGATATGAAAAATCTCATTCAAAGCTTTTCTAGCTTTTCAAGTTACTGTTGAAATTCTGATGTTAATCTGAGGGGGTTGCCTTTGTATGTTAGTTGGAGTTTTTTGTTTGTAGGCTTTAAAATTTCTTTAATGTATAGTTTTAGCATTCCAGCTATCATGTGATGAGGAGAGAATCTACTCTGTTCTAGTCTGTTTGGAGTTCTGGATGCTTCTGTTATTTGAATGTCTATTCCTTGACTTGAATTTGGAAAATTTTCTGTTACTATTTGATTGAAAAGATTATCTAAACTTCTAGATATAGCCTCAGCATCTTCATGAACACCATAATTTCTTAGGTTTCATCACTGCATCTTATCCCATAATTACTCAAATTTGTGGTAGCATTACTTCATTTTTTTCCTTATTAGTGTCAAAGTGAATTAGTTCTTCAACATTGTCTGCTGCCCCAGATATCCTATCTTTTGCTTGGTCCAGTCTACTAGTATTAATATCTACTGCAATTTTTATTTGGTTTATTATATGTTTCATTTTTAGGATTTCCATTTCTATTTTTTCAAAGTTTCAATTTCTCTGTTGAATGTCTCTTCTAGATTAGATACTTTTTTGTCCAATGTCTAAATTTCATCTTTGGGAACACATGATTTTTATGAGTAGGCTTTTAATTTCTTTGTCTGGCAAATTAAGCATTTCTGATTGTTTGATTTCAGTTTCTGAAGAGTCATGATTCTTTGTAAACAACCCATACTCTTGCTGCTTCTTTTTCTGTATGATTCTTAGTTGAGACTTTTGCATCTGATAAGTTGAACACCTGCAACACATCAATGCCAAAGTACTCGGCTATGTCATGGTACTGGCTGGAAAGTCAAATACCTGAGAGCTGAAATGTATAAAGAGCAAGGTTCAAAGAGAGAGAAAAAACAAATGGGAAATAAAAAGAAGAAAGAAAAAAAAAGTTAAGACCTTCCCTTCCAGTTCACCAGGTGTGGTGCACCCTCTGAGATGCTCAGCAAGGCTGTGGGGTGCTCTTTTCTTAAGGCCTGCCATCCTGCAGTCTGTCAGAGTCCTGCACCCACTGCACCTCCAAAATTCCAAGGTCTTCATTGTATCATGACTATATAAAAAGTCACTCTCCCTTTTACAAATTTCACTGATATGCCACCTGTAGAATTTCACACCATGAGGCTCAAAAGCCAAACTTGTTGGACTGTTTGTAGGGACCATGTATCTAGTGGTACCCAACTTTAAGTTTCCCATCAGGTTAGTTCAGCAGCACATCTGGTTATTTTCACATTTATGGGGTATACATGGCTAGAAGCCCCACTGGCATGCTGCTTCTCCTTCTTATGCTGCCAGTTTAGGGGGCCAGTTCATGTGAGAACATTTGCAGTTAGCTTACACCTGCAACTGTGAGTCTGTCATGCTACCAGAGGCTGTGTGCTGCATTCACAGAATCATGTCAAATATTCAACCCTGTTTACTGTCAGTCTGCTGTGCATGGCAGGGAGCAATCACATTACAGTTTAATAGAGTTTCTCCTGCCCCTCTGTGACATTGGATGCCAGGTGTCTGAGGACAATGTTTACTCCATCTCGTCACATAGGTGGCATCAAAGTTGACCTGTCACCTCCCCCATAATCTTCACACTCTTGCTGGTGATCTCTAGTCAGAAAAGTCCATAATTCCCCAGTGAGACTCAGCAGTCTCACGGCATCTCACAGAGGATGCTTCCATTTTGCCCTGTTGTCACAGTTAGTTCTTCTAGTGTCGTGCTGGTCTCTTCCACATATTGATTGTTCTGTTTCAGCATTAAGTATTTTGTTCCTTGACTCTTTGGGTAGAATTACCTTCTCATTCTCTATGTTCCTATAACTTATATTTTAACATATCTCAATATTGCATCATAAGCTTGTGCACGTGTGTGTGCGTGCATGCATGCACACACACACACACACACACACACACACACATATTCCTCTTGGATTTTAAGTATCCCAAGCCGAGTTAATAAATTTTATTATTCAGAACCTAATTTATATCAGAACCTAATTTATAGCCCTATACATTGCAAATTTCAGTGAGTCTTTTTATTCCTTTTGACTAAATAAAATAATGAATGAATCAAAGGAGACTTTAACCTCCTCTCATTACTTTGAGTTTTTCTTTACCACAGTATAATGTTTTATAATGATGGTTTATATTATAATGGCTCTCTTTTTAAAATGAATATGACCATAGATATATGAATGCATCTTATCCAAATATATTTCTGATTGTTCTTCCAGAATATTTTTAACAACATAGTTTTATAAGATAAAAATAAGAAGGTTTGAAAATACTATAAGCCTTTATGAATTGTTTAAGGTTATTGAAGAATTCACAGAGAGACAGCTTCAACTTTCCTTTTATTGAGAAGTATCTATAAGAGGACTTTCTCCCTTTAATATCAGTTTTGTACAGAGTGAACACCATACTTTATAGGTTGGTGAAACTATTTTATAACAGTATCAAGATGTTCAATAAAAACACCACTGCAGTTATTTTCCTTTCCAAAACAAAATATTTCTTTCAGTGTAAAATTTAGTTATAAAAATTTAAAGCACATTCAGCTCCCACATATTTACATTCATATCACATAAAACAAAAATAACTGTATGTAGATACATTAGTATATAACATCAGACTTTTATATTAAATGACTTGCAATATTGAAATCTAAGGTGATGTTGTAACCTAATCACAGATGTTTTTCAACAATCCATAATCTATAGAAACAATTAGAACATGTAATTATGAACATCAATATGTGCTAAATGGTATCCCACTGAAAAACAATAATTTGGGAATCAAGAAAAACAGAAACAGAATCTAGCTGAAACTAATCTTGAAAAAAAATATAATCAGGTTTGTGTGTGGATAAGACTCAGAGATTTTACTGCTATTGTTATAATACAATATTCTTATAAACTATACAAATGATTATTACACTGTGGCATAGGAATATCTTCCAAATTGTGCTAATATAAAAATGGCCTTTTAAATTTTGGTGACAAAGTTGATCTAATGACTAGATTATCTGTTTCACTTTTAAAATATCATAAATTATAGAAACACTTATATGATGAAGTATCAACATACTGCATATAATGCCAACTTTGGAAATTTCTTCTTTTATTACCATATCATTTTTTTCTAATCCCAATATGCTGAATAATTTTGTATCTTTTTTTAGATGTGTTTGGATGTATCCATAGACATATTTCCATAGCTCAATAAATGGTAAATAGGCATGGTTTTACTTAAGGAAATGTCTTGAGAGCAAAGAAATACAAGTATATTTAGACTTTATTTTATTATTTTAAGTGCTGTTTTTAATTCTAAAGGTAGACTGCACCACAATGGTTTAAAGCCATGTTCCTTCTTATGGATATTAAATCTGAATCTAGTATTTATTTATTAAAAACAATATCAGAATTCTTCTTTTGGTTATGATAGAATAACAGAGACCAGATTTGATCCCTCCCATTACAAAACTAGAAACCTGAAGAATATACATGAAATAATTTTTAAAATAGATGAGTGAATGTTATGAGTGCAAATTCTGAATTATTTGAAAGCTGCTTGCTCTGGATTTTTTATTTTTCTTTTCTCAAAATGAATGATGACATTAACCATAATGGACACCATGGAATTATCTAGTAGAGCAAAAGAGTTTATCTGCAAAAGGCTTCATATTGCCACTTAGATTTTTCCATAATTGTAAAATGGACATCTATCACAAAAGTTTGGAGTATAGAAACTGCAAGTGTGTAATATCAGCCTGACAGAATAATCTAGGCCATATTGACAGGAAATCATACTATTTTAAATCAACAGGGTTTTAAATATTTTATTAACATGCCCCAATACATAAAACAATTAATGATAGACCTTTTCAAGTAACTCTGTGGTTTTCCACCTATTAATAAATTTTTAAATTGTTCACAGAAAATCTATATATCTTCTGAACATAGTTTCAAAACCACTGCCCTCAAAATAATGTGCTTATAATATTTTATACCTCAAATATTTTTATCAGCTTTATTTCTTTTGTGCCTTACAAGTCTTTTTATTACCATATACTAATTGTACAAAATAATGAGTTTCAGGGTGCCATTTGTACACATGCATACAACACATTTTGATCATATCCAACAATGGCTTACCCTCTCTTATTCCCTCTTTTGTCTCCCCTGGTCTCCTTCCTCTTTCCTAATAGTTACTTTTGTACTTTTATGTCTTTTTCCCTTTAGATTCCATATATGAGAGAAAACATGATGTGCTTGTTGTTCTGAATCTGGCTTATTTCAATTAACGTGATTATCTCCAGTTCCATCCATTTTCCTGAAAGCATAATTATTTCATTCTTCTTTATGGCTGGATAATACTCCATTGTGTACTTATATCATATTTTCTTTACTGCTTTTTCCATTAATGGGCACTTACAAGCCTCACAAGTTTGAAATATATTTTTCTTGCAATTTTGCATGTTAGGGATTTTGCATTTAGAGATGTTAGTTATGTATTAAATCCCAAACATAATTATCAAAATAAAGATGAATTATAAAGAAGGAACAGTGAATTTTTTGCCATTCTTCCTACATTTCATAGGGCTTAGTCATCAGCTAACGTTCAAAGTTACTAAAACAGTTAAAATCATGTACACATTAATCTTGGATTTCAGGTTAAAGAACAAATTAGCCATCTGGTTCCCACCCAGATTCTCTGTGAGGTAGTGTTTCAGTAGGCTAAATCCAACAAATGTCAAATGTATTGGGATTGGCTGAGTGAGGGTCCCTCACAGATGTCTAAATCCTAATCCCTGGATCTGGGAGTGTGGTACCTACATGGCAAAATGAATTTTGCAAGGATCTTGAAACTGGGAGATGATCTTAGATTGTTTTGATTGGCCTGATGAATTCACAAAGGTCTTTATAAAGTTGAGACAAGAAGGTAAAAGTCAGAGAGACAAAGTAAGGTTTTAGGTAGAGATTACAGAGAAGAGAAAATGTTACATTGCTGCCTTTGAAGATGAAGGAAGAGACCACCAGCCAAGGAATACAAGCAGCTTCTAGAAGGTGAAAAAGGCAAGAAAACAGAGTTTCCCCAGAAGCCCCCAAAAGAAGCATAACCGTGCCAACACCATGATTTTAAATTTCTGATCTTTGGAAATGTCAGAGAATAAATTTCTGTTATTTTAAGACACTAAAATTGCAGTAATATGTTAGAGCAACTATAGGAAACCAATATGCCCTTTTCAAGACATTTATTCCTTTTATGACATGTCCCTATCCTGTTCCATAAAGATCTGCACTTTAATGTAATTTAAAGTATGTCTCAAATCTATACTCAAAAATGACTTTTAAAGTCCATTAAAAATCAATTATATTTAGGGAAAGATGGAGAATAATAGTTCCATGAAAGAAGTTAGTGCCATAGAAATTCCATTACAGAAGATTACCTATAATCATAAATTTAGCCAAATCAAATATGATATTCATTTTTTGCTCTTTGAAATATGTTTTGAAATATATCCCTGATTGAAAAAGAGATGTTGAAGGCCATTTCATTTCAGATTGTTCCAGAGAAAAATTGAAGTTGTCCAAGATTTTTCTTTACTTGGTTATACAATCCACACCCACAGAAGCAGCAATCAAGCATTGCATTAGGAAAAGCTATTGCAAAAGACCTCTTTAAGGTGTTGAAAATGGAGGTGTCACTTTGAAGATGAAGGCGCACCTGACTCATGCCATGCTGTTTTCAATTATATCATATGTTTGTGAAAGCTTGACAGCAAATAAGGGAGACAGGAGAAGAATTGATACTTTTGAATTATAGTGCTGGAGTTGAATATTGAATATACCATGGATTGCCAAAAGAACCAACAGATGTGACCTAGAAGAAGTACAACCAGAGTGCTCCTTGGAAGCAAGGATAGTTAAGACTATGTGATACATATTTTGGATGTGTTATGGGGAGGGACCAATCCCTGGAGTAGGACATCAGATTTGGGACACCCATGGGTCAACAAGAAAAGGAAGACCTATAACTAGATGAATTGACACAGTAGCTGAAACAATGGGGTTAAACATAAAAAAGAGCATGTGCATGGCAGTATTGGATAGTTTTTCATTCTGTTGTGCATAGGGTCACTATGATTTGGACCTGGGTTGAGGGCATCTAACAAAAAAAAATATATACAGTTATCTAGACTATATGTGGAATCATGCATGATTATTCAGAAATATCTTGTAAAGTAGCATGGAAATAATTTCTTCAAGCAAATTAGCCAAGCCCTAGTGATGGTCAACTTACATTCATGACTCAGCAAAGAAAATGGATGATTACCCATGATGTTCTTTTCTGTACATAACAAAAACTGTTAGAGCAGTGAGCTGAACAATTAGCAGATCTCAGAACTGTAGCTACTGAGCTGTTCAAAAATTTTTACTTTTGTCTCTAATCCCAGCCACTCAGGAGGCAGAGGCAGGAGGATCACAGGTTTGAGGCCACAGGTAGCTGGTATAAATCAGCCAGAGCCTTTCTCAAGATAAATAATTTTAAAAAAGGGACTGGGGTGCAACTTATGTATAGCTTATGCAAAAAGTGTGCATAAGGCTGTGGGTTCTGTCCTCAATAGCATAAAAATTTTTTTACTTTTTTTGCAGAGGCTTCTTCATGAAAGCTCTATTCTAGACTGAGGAATTGAAACATTCCACTGTCTTTTCTTAGGGCCTTTTGTGTCTGCCTCAATTATGGCGCTAATTATAATATTAATAAGAAGGTGAAGATAGAGTCCATTACCATTGCTGAGATTTTAAGCATTTTAGATGTATAATCTTATTAAGCACAACAAACAGGTTTTCGATGTATAAACTGAGTTTAAGTTACTAAATAGCATAATTCTGGCTCAAATCCAAAACTGCTAACATCAAAATATTGTTTTTAACTATGATGTTAGGTGGACTATCTTGTATTTTATAAGTTGTTTATGTGTGTGTTTCATGCTTCAGTCTAGGATCCACGATCATATCTTATTGTTAGTATTGCTCAACCATGGAACTTTGCAATCATATGAAGCAGGCATTCAACAGAGGTATGAAAGAATTAATAATTTCTTAGTTGTTTTGAGGCAAAAAAGAGTCTCAGATTTATTTAGGAAATATATTATGTAAAGATCCTATTAAAGCCTGTCCAGTTATTTTCAAGGAAGAATAGTCTCCATCAGCTTTGAATGACATAGTTGCAATCTGCCTTAAATAAAATTAGGACAGAGAATCAATAGAGCTTGATGTAGGAATAGAAACTTTCAAGCTAAAGAATCCAAAGTAAAATTATTACATCCAACATGCTGGGAGAAAATAGTTTGACTTAGGCATGGAAACTAAATCACCTGACCCATGTCTGGGAATATCTTAGTATTTTAGCTTTTAGTCATGGCTTAATTCAAATGCAATGATTTCTTTTAAATGGATGAAATGTTATAATTTAGAAGACTACATATAGTTTTCTAGGATAGTATATCCCAGATGGACAACAGCCTTGTCCAGATGGTACAATGTATGTTTTATGTATTTTGACATCTGTGAATAAAAATAAAAACTTGTTATCATATTAACTATAAAAAATAAATTCCAAATGTCATTGTATGTAAAAGAAAGTTATAATAAAGCTACTTCTTTTAGTAGGATTCAAGGAAAGGAGAAAATAGAAATGAGAGAAGAGAAAAAGAGAGAAAGTAAAAGTGTAAGAGAACTGGAGCTAGTATATAAGCTGAAATAGGTGCAAGAATTTATTATATTACAATTATCACTGTTGAATCATTAGAAATAGTGAACGTCTGTTTTCTTTCCTTTCTTTTTTTTCTTTTTACAAAGCATTAATAAACCTGTAAACTCAGACTAGCACAAGAACTATAGCAAACAGTTATAAATATAGATTAGATGTTCAATTCCCATGAGTAATTTGTTTGTTGTTTCTTTTTAAATTAAGTATTATAATTGTAAGTACATGTGGAGTTGTGTGGAATATGCCATCATTTAATTGCCTCCAACATATTGTGATTAAAGACATTTAATCATCTCTTGAATGCCCAGAAAAGTAATTGGCTTAAAATATTAAAATGGAGCTGAGTTGATAAAGTAATAATTTGAATGGAATGTACATTTAAAGAAATAATAATTGCAAGGCTATTAACTACTTTTTATGGTAGAAAATACTTTCATTTTGTTCCTGAAATAATAGATTTCTCTTTTATGTCTAGGCATCTTTGATTATCCCAGGTAATTAAACGCTTTCTCAAATTTTGGTATGCTGTCATTTCCCAATACTCTACAAGTTCTGCAAAACAGGCATGTAGTGGCTCATCAATCATTTTATTCTATTATACCACCTGAACATCTACCATATACATGGAAGATTGATATAGCATGGCATTGCCTTTTAGAAAGGACCATATTATCATGACACTTTATAAAATGAGGGAATTTTCATTAATTGGGGATAAATAAATTCTACAATGTTATATGGAGTTTAGCTCAGTTGGTAGAGTGCCACGTTGCACTCTCTGAGGACCAAGGTTCTATCTCCAGCACTGCAAAAATGAGAGAAGGACATGACAATTCACTCCCTAAGTAATTAGCCATTGAAAACCCTGTGAAGGTCACTATGAGTGGGACCTGATTCCATGGAACATAACAATAATTATATGTCTTACAAAATGGCTATTTGTTTATTTATTTATTTTTGTCTTTTCACCAGCAGCAAATGAGAATTCTTCTGGCTTCACATGCTTATCACCATTCGGTTTTATCAGTGTTCTGGAATTTGGCTATTCCCCTGGGTGTATGCTTTTAAGCTATACCACCTTAATGTCTAATCTCATCAGATCTCAGAAGCTAAGCAGGGTTTGGCCTGGTTAGTACTTGGATGGGAGACTGCCTTGGAATACTGAATACTATAGACTTGGAAGAAGGACCTGGAAGTCTACTCCTGAAACAGTCAGCCATTGAAAACCATACAAATAGCAGAGAAGCATGGATACAGTGCCAAGAATGGAATAGTGATAGAGAGTATTTCATCTGTTGTACATAGGGTTGCTGTGAGTCAGATCTGACTCCAGGGCACCAAAAAACACAACAAAAACAACAGGCATGTAGTGGTATTTAATTGTTTTTTATTTTTATTTCCTTGATAATATATGATGTGGAGTATCTTTTCATATGTGTATTGCCATCTGTATCCAAAAGTAATCATTGTAATAGTAATTTTTGGCTGAGTTGCTCAAGTGACTGTCAATCACTTTGTTGTTCTCAGGTGCCATTGAGTTGGGTCTGACTTATAGTGACCTCATGGAGTTTTCAATGGCTGATTGTTTTGGGATTACTTTGGGAGTGGATTACCATGTCCTCCTCGATGCCTTAATTTCAATCAATGGAATTTTTAGATGTAAATAGCTTAAATAATTGGAAGACATTTTTGTTGGTAATTTTTAATGTACAACTTAATGGGTATCATTATGACATTTCCATATATACATTTCATTGTACATCACTCATATAACTTCCCCCTTACCCTCTCATGACCATCCTCCCCTATCTCCACCCCTTACCAATGGTCTCCTTTCTACTTGCATGTCTTTTTGTGAGATATTTATCTATATACATGCATCCCCATTTTGATATAAATTCAAACTTTTTTCTATACTGATCTACCTTTTTACATTCTCAGCTGTATTAGATAAGTGATCTGGTCCATTTACAGTATTGCCTGCTTTTGGCATTATTACTATTATTATTTTTTTAAATTTTAGCTATTCTAGTAATTTTTTCCTCTATCTTCCCCTTTTTCCCACCATACTCATAAAGTTGTACTTTCCACATTGAGATTGACCTCTTCCCCTTCATCCCTCCTCATTGACCCTCCTTGCCCTCCCATCTTGTCTTCTCTAATCATGGCTTCCCACTTCTAGATCCCTCCCTCCTTCTTTCTACTCCTTAAATTGTCCCTTCTACACTAAGTTTATTTGAGCTTTTTATTATGTTTCAGTGGAATTTATCCTTCCTTTAAGTTTGAACCAGTTCCCACATACGAGCAAGAACATATGGTATTTCTCTCTTTGGGTTTGTGTTTGTTCACTTAAGATGATGTTCTCCATTTCCATCCATCTTGCTGCAAATGACATTATTTCACTTTTTAAAATTGCTGAGTAGCATTCCATTGTGTATATGCACCATAATTTTTTATCCATTCTCTTGTTGATAGATACCTTGGTTGATTCCATATCCTTGCTATTGTGGAAAGTGAGTGCTGCATTGAATATGGAGATATAGGTATCTCTTCAGGTATCATGACTCATCTCCCTTTGGGTATATTCCCAGTATTGGTATAACTGGGTCATATGGCAGTTTTATTTTTAGTTTTCTGAGGTGTCTCCATATTGATTTCCAAAGTGGTTGAACCAATTTACAGCCCCGCCAACAATGTAAGAGGGTTCCCTTTCCTCCACAACCCTGCCAGCATTTGTTGTTGTTTGTTTTGCTGATCTTGGCCATTCTTACTGGAGTAAGGTGGAATCTCAGAATTGTTTTGATTACCATTTCCCTAATGGCTGAATATTGAGCATTTTTTCATGTGTTTCATAGCCTCACAAACTTCTTCATTTGAGAATTGTCTGTTCAGTTTCTTTGACCAATGGGTATTGGATTATTTGTTGTCTTGGGAGTTCCTTTCTTGAGTTCTTTGAAAATTCTGGAAATTAGTCCTCTGTCCAATGTATAGGATGTGAAGATTTTTCCCCATTCAGTGGGGACTTCCTTGACTGTTGTTTCCTTTGCTGTACAGAACCTTTTTAATTTCATGTAATCCCATTTATCTATTCTTGTTGTGATTTCCTGAGCAATTGGAGTCTTACTAAGGAAATGCTTTCCTATGCCTGTATGTTGGAGCATATTGACTATCATTTCTTCAAAGGGATATAGATAGGCAAAGAGGTCAAATTATCCTTAATTGTAGATGACATGATATTTACCTAAAAAAGAAAAAACAAAATATCCTCTAGATAACTTTTAGACCTAATTAACTCCTTTAACAAAGTGGCAAGATACAAAATTAATACTCAAAAGTCAGTAGTCTTTCCTTACACCAACTGTGAGCAGGAAGAGAAGGAAATTAAAGCTATAACCCCTTTCATAATAGCCCACCAAAACCTTAAATACCAAGAAAGCAATCTAACCAAAGATCCTGCAGATCTCTACAAGGAAAATATCAGAACATTAAAGAAAGAAATTGCAGAAGATACTAAAAGGTTCAAGGACCTCCCCTGCTCATGGATTATGAAAATAAATATTATAAAAATGGCAATCCTACCAAAAGCAATGTATAGATTTAATGGAATTCCCATTAAAATTCCAATAACAGACTTTTTCATGAGTTTCATGACTCTTAAACTGCAAAACTAGGGCAGGTGGGATCACAATCTCTGACTTTAAGCTATACTACAGGGTTGTAGTAGCAAAAACAGCTTAGTACTGGCAAAAAATTGGCCTGAAGACCAGTGGAACAGAATAGAGGATACAGAGATACATCAATGCATCTATAGCCATGTAATTTTCAACAAAGGAGCAAAGCAGGCAAATTGGAGAAAGGCCAAGCTTTTCAACAAATGGTGCTAGGAAACTAGGATATCTGCTTGCAGAAAAATGAAAAAAGACCCACACCTCTCAATATGCACAAGAGTTAACTCAAAATGGATAACAGACCTCAACATAAAAACCAGAAACCTTAAAATTACTGGAAGACTTACTTTTATACTTAAGAAGTCTGAAGGCATGCCAAGCACCATGGCACACACCTGTAATCCCAGAGGCTGGAGAGACAAGCAGGAGCATCGCAAGTTCAAGACCAGAGGCAGTCTGCATAACTTAGTGAGACCCTGTCTCAAAAAGTAAAAAAAAAAAAAAAATGGGCTGGGGGTGCAGCTCAGTGGTCCAGTACTCACAAAGCATGCAAGCACGAGGCCCTGGGTTCAACCCCCATACTGGAAAAGAAAAAAGAAAAAAGAAGTCTGAAGGCAGGGTATATATAGGGTTATATAATTCAAGTGTTCAGTGGCATCACAAGGAGCCATATTTCTTTCATTTTACAATCTTTCAGAGTCAATGTTTTGACTTTGTCTTTTGCTAAACCTCTTGTGGTTTAAAGATCTCTACCAGTGTTCCACATGGCATATGCTGAAAAAATTAAATCCAAAAGAAGAAAGGGGCTTTTCCTCTCTTCTGGTGAGTCTCTTTCATTTGGTCTTTTAATTGATAACTTTCCCAAACCAGCCACATATTTGAAACTATGAATTACTGCCAGATAAGACCATATTCTATTGGTAATCACTTCCAGATGGAAACTGATCACCAGGTTAGGTTATGATAATCAGGTAAGCAGAAGGTGTAACCAGTTCTATTTTGAAGAATGAAAGAAGGGAATGATTTTTGAGGAGGAAAATCATATAGTAGGCAATGTTACTCAACATCATAAAAATATATATCTTCTGAAAAGTATAACAACCAAACTTCTAGTGATATAAAATCCTATAGTTGTTTCCTATATGTCAGTAGTTATTTCTCAAGTCTTGTTAATAAAACTCACTAAGATGGTAAATTTATGCAGAGATAATTGAATAATTAAGACATCATGAACATAATCATTCTCCAGTAGATCAGAGATTAAAAGACCAGCTTATCCTTGAAGTTCTCAACACTTACTCTTCTTTTTACCCAAATACATAGGAAATGTTTTATCTATGTGTACTCTATAAATGAGGCTGGGATTTAGCTCAGTGGGTAGAGCACTGCGCTGCAGTCTCTGAGGTCCCGAGTTCAATTCCAAGCACCACAAAAATGGGAGAAGGACCTGGCAATCCACTCCCAAGGCAATCCCGAAACAGTCTGCCATTGAAAACCCTATGAGGGTCACTATGAGTCAGATACCGACTCGATGGCACCTAACAACAACAACAAACAACAACTCTATAATCAATCACTTGGCTTTATACATGAAAAAAAATAGCTTTGATATTTTATAATCTGGAATTATATTAGTTACAACCCACATTTGATTTTTTACTGGACTCTTATTCCTTTATTATTCATTATTTCAAATATTAAAATGTTATGTGATCTGGAAAAATTTTGGCATGTATCTAATTTTGCAAGATACAATTAAACATGAGTAAAATATTTATTAGATATAGTTTATAAACAAAGGAAAATATTTATTTAAAATTATTTTTAAATGACATGAAGTCAGAAGTTCACATGTTGACAATGCTTCTAACATTTAAAGACTATGAAGCTCAGCTTCATCCTTTATCTATTAAAAAAGGAGGGGGTACTCATATCATTGGAAAGCAATTTTGAAAACCACTTCCCACAAATGATATCTTACCTAAATCTTATCCTTTAGGTTTAATAGTCAACATGAATTTCATTTTACATCTTGAACACCACTGGGTCATAACTTCTACATAACTCTTGCTTCAGGGTCTTCTCTTTCATAAAATGTATGTAGTATGAATCACACTGTCATTTTTACATCAAAATGTCCATTTCACAATGGAATAACTATCATGTAAAGCTTAGTGAGTATGGAAAAACATAATTCTATAGAATTTCTTGTTCCTTTTCATTTCAAAACAGTTCAAAAGAGATTCATATGGCCCTGATATCTGTACTTCAGAAGGTACTGAGCATTATACTTTGGCTCTGGAATGCAACCCAAAGGCTCATGTATTAAAGTCTTGGTTGGTAATGAAGCAATATTGAGGTGAGGCTTTGGGAAAAGTTTGGATTCTGAAGGCTCTAATTTCATCCAGGGATGGGGAATTAAGTGGGGGGACCTACTTGAAGGAAGTGGGTCCTTGAGGGCTATATCTTTTTCCCAGCGCCTTTTGCTCCACCATTTCTATCTCTCTCCTGTCCACCATGATGCTTTGCTCCATCCCATGCTCCTCACCCTGATGTTTATCTACCTTACCACAGGCCCAGAAAAAATGGAGCCAAGTGATCATGTGTAGAAACCTCTGAAAACATGGGCCAAAAGAAATATTTCCTCCTTTAAGTTGCTTTTCTCAAATGTACTTACAATAGTGATGGAAAGCTGACCAACTCAGAGAGTCGTAGCAAAATTCTCTGAGATTTGCATGTTTTACAAGAGCAATTTTTAATGCTCTTACACCTATACTTGAATATTGGAGATATGACTCATACACACAGACACACATACATAATGCATCATTTTATTTTTTAGTTTCTTCATTCATTGTATCTCAAGTATTGAATTAACATTACCAGCTGAAAGGAGAGGTCTTTCATTGTATTATGAGAAGATAAAGAGGCATATGCTCTGTAAATGGAATGCTTGATTACCTCCTTAGAGGCATTCTGCTGTTCTTGTATGTCAAAACTGAGCCTGAAATATTTTTCTATAGATTTGAAACTTAAACATCCAAGAAAATTCATTTTCTCTGTATTCCTAAGAATTTCTAACTATATAACATTCTCTCTTCAAATAGCCCCCATTCTGTTGTGGGGGAAAGAGAACAGGTGTTTTCCCAGGTTATCCACTTGTTAATTTTTACCCTTCTTAGGCTATACCCATGTTGTTTTAGGTGCCATTCAGTGAGATCCCACTCACAGCAACCCTATGTACAACAGAATAAAAACATTGCCCAACACTCTGCCATGCACACAATCTTTTTATGTTTGAGCCCATTGTTAAAGCTACTCTATTTTCCCTCACCTTGAGTTGTGCCACATCAGCACAAGGAAGCCTGGAGGGGCATTCCATTCATGTCACTAAGGTTGACTCCACTTTGAGGAGACAATTCCTCCCCAGTTGTTTCTTGAATGCCTTCCAGCCTAGGGTATTCATTTTTCAGCACTATATTTGACAATGTTTCTCTTTTATTCATAGGGTTTTCAATGGGTAGTTGTTTCAACAGGGGGATTCTGGGTCTTTCTTCCTAGTCTGTCTTAGTCTGGAAGTTCAGCTGAAACTTGTGCACCCTGGGTGGCCCTACTGGTATCTGAAATACTGGTAGCATAGTTTTAACTATCACAGCAACATGGAAACCCCCACGGCACAACAAGCTGACAGACACTTGGGGGAGCTGTTCCCCTATACTAACAAAAAAGCCATTACAAAATATCTAAACTCTTAGTCAAGTTGCTCTGATATGAATCACACTAATAAAAACAATAAGATAAGTTTGTACTAAAAGAATTTGTAAGACTACTAGGCATGGTGGTGCATACCTGTAATCCCAGCATTCAGAAGGTTGAGACAGGATGACTGTGAGTTCCAGACCAGCCTGAGATGCATAGTGATAGTGAGACCTTTTCCCAAAAAACCCACAAGCAGGGAAAATAAAGTTACAAGATATCAAACTGTATATATATATATATATATATATATATATATATATATATATATATATTTCTCAAAGAAAGCATTGGCATTATTCTTATCATTAATTACAGTTATTACTATTATTACTGCCTTACACAAAACCACCATGGCATACAATCCTGTCAGGTCTTGGAAGCTAAGCAGGTTCAGGCATGATTAGTACTTGTATGGGAGACTGCCTGGGAACACCAAGTGCTGTGGGATTAGGAGAAGGACCCAGCAACCCACAACGAAAGGACAATCGGCCATTGAAAATCCTATGAATAGCAGAGAAACACTAAGAACAGTGTTCCGCCTCTTGTACGTAGGGTCGCTATGAGTCGGATACCAACTCCACATCACCTAACGCCAACAACAACACACGATGCAGTGGTGGATTATCTCTGAAAATGTACATAAAAGCCAGTGGTTGGTTTGACTCACCACATGTCTTAATGCTTTTTGCTTCAGGGTACTTTAGGCTCTAGTCACACAAGATACTGTTCTAAAACTGGCCATGTACTGTCCTTAATCCAATGAACCAGTCAGATAAGCAGTGGTTGGGGAAAAGAGAGGAAAAAATTAGTCCAAAATGAGAGCGCAAGGAGCTGGAGAATATTGCTTTCCTCATAAACAGCCCCTTTATATGGTGCTTAAATAGTTGTTTTAAAATTGCCATAATATTTTTAATTGTGTTGTAAACAATATTTTACATCTCACTCTGTTTTTCCTGTTTAGCAAAGCCATTTCAATGATTTGTTGGCTCATTTTTATGTTAAATATTTTAACAAGAATGGCTTCTTGACATCAGGGAGTCAGTCAGATATAATGGAGTTCTGCTAACAAGCCTCATAAAAGTATAGGAAACATAATAAATCAAACATATACTTCATACATAATAAGTTGAAATCTGGCATAATTAAGTATCTAACACACCAGAGCATGCATGAAACATCAAGAGCATGTTTCAAGGAGGAAAACAAGTCAGGTCATATTTACAACTGACTTTCCACTCTTAAATAACCTGGTGTCTTTGTTGGCAAAGTGACCATCCTGACTTAGAACTGTAGTGTAGATTCCTAAGGGTAACTGTTGGAATTATGACATTTTTTCTGGATTTATTTAGAAAATTGGCTATATAAACAGAAGCAATGTGGAATAGTTTAGCCACAGCTGTTCAGGACATTTCATTAGTGGCATTACTATCAATCCTTGGTGGAAGGATTAAATGGAAGTCCTATGAATTATTAATAACTCTCTGAGCTGAAAATATGACTGACATTTTGCCTTAGGGACAGAAGTTTGAGAAAGCAAAGAATGACTGAGAGTAGTTATTTCTTTGGTTCCAATACATGATGATTTTTCTTCCCCAAATGATAACCATAGTATTGAGTCCTTGAAATAAAACCTGATACTGATTTTTGCGCAAGGTCACTTATACACAAAGTAACATGCACAGTATTGTGGAATAGCAGAAATAACATTAAATAGTAAAAATAAGCAAAAATTTCAGTGCCAGTGTTATTTTGATTTGTATGACATATTTTTCTTCTATAAGGAAACAATTGAATCTCTTTAAAAACTAACTTTAAAGGAAACTGTCTTTAAAGAAAGTTATTGATTTTCAGCTCAAATGTTACATGTTTTCTTATCCTCGCATTGAAACTTCCAGTTTGCTCTCACATTCAAATATAAAACATGTCACTTAAAAAGTCTGACCCCTCTAATGTATAACACAAAAGGCCATCAGGCATTCTTCTATTGTAAATACAGATGCCTATCCAATTATGATGATGTTGCAACCAATAAACCCATCATAAATTTGAATATATTTTAAGTAAAAAATGCATTTGATTCACTTAACTTACCAGCATCATACCTTAGCAACACAGTGCACTATGAAGTATAATTTGTTTACCCTGGTGATAACAGCCATAATCATGAGCTGCAGTTGTCTGCTATTGTCCAGCATCACAATAATGTCTCATTGGACACAACTGAGAAAAAGGTCAGAATTCACAATTTAAAGTGTGGATCCTACTAATGAGAATTTCTCTTATACCACCATAATGTCAAGAGTTATAACAGGAACCACTATTCATTGGGAGCCATGCCAAGTCAGGATTTTTTTATATTTATTCAAAATGTACTGGGAAAGACCAATGTGTGGTCAGAAAAGTATTGTATACAAATCTGAAACAAATACATGAATTCAGCCAACAAAGTATACACATTTTAAGAGAGGAAAAAACTTCATTAAAATTGTAATGTGCAACATATGCCAAGAACAGAAGATGACTATAAGTCACATTGATTTCTGCAATTATAAGAGGTCCTCAAAGTGGTTACCATAGCAAAAGAATCAGAGCTTGTTGCTCTGAGAGGCCTCTTTGATCTTCCCTGTGTATATCACACAGTTCCATGCATTTCAAACTTAGCATGAATGCAGGAAATTTTTAGTTGTGTCGGAAGTTCTGTTACATACACACACCTGCATTGTTATTATACTTCCATGACAGTCTCAAATTTCAAATACCACTTCACAATGGTCTTGTGTTCTTCCAAAGACAGCCGAAGACATGCCATTTATTTTGTCCTGCCTGTTGCATGGTGGTGCAAGCATTCATCTGATTAATATGATCTTTTGATCATATTAATATGAATGTCACACTACACATTGCTACTGTAGCTGAATTCTACTTCAGAAAGTAATACATAGATTGTTGTTGTTGTTGTTGTTGTTGTTGTTGTTGTTGTTAGGTGCCGTAGAGTTATGTCCCACTCATAGTAACCCTCGTAGGGTTTTCAATGGCAGATTGTTTTGGGATTGCCTTGGGAGTGGATTGCCAGGTCCTTCTCCCATTTTTGCTATGCTGGGAATCGAACTTGGGACCTCAGAGACTGCAGAGTGGCACTCTACCAACTGAGCTAAATCCCAGCCCCAATACATAGATAGCATTTCTTAAAATGTGCATACATTTTGGTACCTCAGTAGAGTGCAAAAATAGTTACTAATCCACTCCTCGAGTAAAATCTGTCCTACCAGGAGGAAGCGGAAGTGAGACGGGAAGACTGAAGGTCTTATCTGGAATCTCAGGGGGAATAGACCCCCATGAGTGACTGGGATACATTCTGAAGAGGTGCCATGATTTTAAGCATCAAAACCACTTGGATCCCCATATGGCACAGGCTGGCTGAAAGTGTCTTATCTGGAAGCTCACTTCAATGACGGAATGGACCCCTGTGGGTGACTGTGATACATCTTGAAATACAGGTGCCATGATTTT
>VMDO01007764.1:0-88945 GCA_007922755.1 Pedetes capensis | reverse complement strand
AATAAAAATAAAATAAAAGTAAATAAAAATTAAAAAAATATATAAAAAGAAAAAAAGAAAAGAAAATATAAATAAAATAAAATAAAATTCCAGACCTCATGCATACATGCTCCCACATACATATAAAAACTCTTGTAGTCAGGTGCAGTGATGGACGCCTGGAATCCCAGTGGCTTGGGGGATGGAGGCAGGAGGGTTGCAAGCCCAAGATCTGCACAACCCAGCAAGACCCTGTCTCTAAAAGCAAAAAATATGGGCTGGAGACACAGCATGTCGGTCCAGCTCCCAGAAAGGAAGCAGGCTCAAGACCCTGGGTTAACCCCCGTTAAAAAAAAAAAAAAAAAAAAAAGCACTTTTATGTTCTTGGAGGTGAAATCTGAACTGAGGACACCCAGTTTGACCAGGTAGAGTCGAAACTGCAGGATGCAGTGCTCTCTACCGAACTCAAGGTGGCAGTGTTTTCACACAATCCACAATAACAGTCAGTCTTATTGGGTCAATATAGCAAAACACTCCATAATATCCTGGATTTAATAGGGGCACCGAGTGCCCAAAGAGACTGTTCCACAAAATATTCTGTGACTATTGTATTGTTCAAGAGGCAGTGGAACCTGTGAGATCTTCCCTGGAGTTCTCCCTGTCCCATGTAGTTCGGGTGCCAATTTCCCAAATCAGAGATTTCCTCCCCAAAACCTACAGCATGAGGGGAATATTGCTGCTATCGTGGAATTTTTTATTGCAGGGCTTTCCGCCCACTTGGGAGGACCATATCCTCTTGTGGGCAGGATGCTCTCCCGCTGACCCAGAGGGAATCTGAAACAGATTTTGTCGTGTGCTGTGATTGAGGTTGGAACTGCTCTGCTTGTGGCTAATTGTGCCACTAGGCTCTGCCAAAAAGGAGCTCTCTGTCCATGTGGGGCTCAGTCGCCTCCACAAAACCCAGATTTCTCCACGTACAGTGGGTTGATTTGGGCTCACCTCTGATGTATCTGGGATCCAGGTATATGTGTGCCCATATATCTGTGGAGATTGCATCTGTACACCTGACCTGCCACAACAGGAGGGAGGGAGCCGTGTCTCAGCTCTAGATGTATATCACTGGCACTGATTTCCCTGTTTGCTCCGTGGCCGCTATGGATGGCAATTCCGTGTGCCACCTCAAACTGACTCACCCAGAATTTGTAGTTTGTGTCCCGCAGGCAGGGTGAGAATGTGCTGCCAAGGTTGCACTCTGTGTTGGGTCCGGCCCCCGTGGGTGCATGTGCGCGAAGTCCCCTCCAAGTCTCTGGGATTCTATCCGCCGTCTGTGTGATGGCGAAATGGCGGAGGTCCCGCTGCTGACCACTGTGTAGCTCCTCCGAAGCCAAATCCTTGATTTTAGTGTTTGCCTAGTTTTATTCTCTATCTCTCAAACTAAATTATCACTGTTTCTATTTATTCAATTTGAGTTTCAAACCCCTAATCGAGGCTTCCCATTACTCCGGAATAGAAGGCGTGTGTCATCTGTCCACCATCTTGACTCCAACCTATTTCAACACTTTCAATTTATTTATTTTGAGTTAAATTTTGTTTATAATGTAGGATGGGGTCAACTTTATTCTTTTGCATGTGAGTAGTTGTGTGTCCCATTGGCATTTTTTGAGGTAACTATTGTTTCCCAGTTGAGTAGTCTTTGTGCCTTTGTTGAAAACTAATTTGCTATAGATATGAGTTTACTTCTGGACTCTCATTTTTCTCCCCATTTGTCTGAGTCTATCCTTGTGGCAGTACCACACTATTTCACTTATTATACTTTTGTGACATATTTTGAGATATGGAAGTTTGAGTCCTCTATTTTGATCCTCTCTTTCAATGTTGTTTTAACTCTTCAGAAGTTTGTTGAAATTCCATATGAATATGATGATTGTCTTCACCATTCTTCAAAACAGAATGAAACAAAACAAAACAAAAAGCCATGAGAATTGTGATGGAGATTTGGAGATATATATATTTTAACTATTGATCACATTGGGTACTACTGTTATCTTTATAATAGTAAGACTTGTAATCCATACACATGGATGCATTTCCATTTATTTAGGGCTTCTCTAATTTCTTTTAGCAGTAGCTTATAGCTTTCAGGAACCAGTCTTTCACCTTCTAGATTAAATTTATTCCTAGATACTTTATGCTTTTAGATTCTGTTGTAAATGGGATTTTTTCTTAATTTCCTTTTTAGTATGGGTACACAATTTGTTTTACACATGATTTTGTACCTTTCAACATTGCTGAATTTATGTATTATTTCTAAGAGATTTTGTTGATTCTTTGAGACTTTCTATACAAATTTATTTGCCATGATAGTGGCAAATAGAGATAGTTGCATTTCTTCCTTTCCCATTTGTTTGCCTTTTATTTCTTCTTTTCTACTTGTTCTGCCTAGAATGTCTAGTATAATATTGAATATGAGTGGGGAAATAAATGTCTTTATCTTGTTCACAGTAGGGGGAAAACTCATATTTCTCTATTGAGTATAATGTTAGCTGTGGAGTTTTCATAAAAGGTCTTCTCAAGTTAAGAAAATCTACTTGTGTTCCTATTTTGGGGGCCTTTAATTCATGAAAAGGCAATAAATTATATTAAATACTTCTGTGTCTGTTGAGATAATTGTTATTTTACCCTTGGTTATGTTCAAAAGATACATAATACATTGATGTTGCTATTGTTGTTGAACCATGCTTGGTTATGTCCTACTTTGCCTTTTGGATACAATTAGCCACTCTTTCATTGGAGATTTTTTACAACAATAGTTATAAGGGCTGTTTGTCTGTAGTTTTCTAGTCTTGGTGTCTTCCTCTGGCTTTGTATCAGGATAATACTGGCCTTACAGAATGAACATAGAAGTGTTACTTCTGTTTTTAGAATAAGTTTTAGATGCATGATACTTATGCTCCACTAAATGTATGATAGAATTTATCTGTTAAGTAATCTGATCCTAGACCTTTCTTTTTCTTAGAAGTTTTTATTCACTGATTCAATCTCTTGCTATGGCTTTGTTCAGACTTTCTATTTATTCAGGAATCAATTTTGCTAAATTATATGTTTCTAGGAATTTTTCAGTGTATCCAGTTTATGCAATACATTAGTGTACAGTAGTTCATAACAGTCTCATAATTCTTTTAGTTTTGTAAGATTAGCAGGAATTTTTCCACTTTCCATTCAGATTTTAGACATTTTCACCTTTTTTTTTTCTTGGCCTAGTGAGAGATTTGAAATTTTGGTGATCTTTTTCAAAGAACTAGTTTTGGTTCAAATGATTCTTTTGAATTTCTCTTTATTTAATTTATCTCTGTTCTAATCATTGTTTCCTTTTGTCTAATATATTTGACTTTAACTTTCTTTTTCTACTTTCTTAATGTATAACATAGGAGAAGGGCCTGGAAATCCACTCCCAAAGCAATCTCAAAACAGTCAGCCATTGAAAGCCCTATGAGGGTCGCTATGAGTCAGATACCGACTCGACGGCACCTAACAACAAAAACAACAATGCATAACATTAAGTTACTGATTTGAAATATTTTTCTTTATTAGCTATTTATAAGTATAAATCTCCCTCTGGGCCCTCATTGCCTTCCATAAACTTTGGTATGTAATGGTTTGTTTAAATTCATCTCAAAGTATTTTCCAAATTATCTTGTGGCTTCTTCTTTGATGCATTGTTTTGTTAAGAATGTGGCATTTAATTTCTATATATTTGTGAATTTTCTAGTCTTTTCCTCTGTTATTGATTTTTAGCTTCATTCCATTGAGATCAGGAAAGATACTGTGCATGATTTCAATGTTTTAAAATTTATTAAGATTTATTGGATGGCTCTACACATGGTCTATCATTAAGACTGTTCCAAGTGCTATTGACCACTTGAGAAGAATGTTTATTCTGATTTTTAGGATGTGGAATAATGTGGGGAATGGTGGGCCAAGAAGTGAAGCTTCATCTGTATTTAACAACCAATCCCCATCACTTGAATAATCCTAAAACTATTGCTCCCTATCCCCTTCTATGGAAAAATTGACTTCCATAAAACCAGTTGCTGGTGTCAAAAAGGTTGAGGACTATTGAGATAGTCTAGACATTATGAAAAGTAGAGCACTGAAGTCTCCTATTATTGTCTATCTTTTTCATACTTTAATTCTGTCAATATTTTCTTTGTATATTTTGGAGGTTTGTTGTATGTATGGTACAAATATGTTTGTAGTTATTTTATCTTCTTAATGGATTAACAGTTTAATCGACATATAACAATCATCTTAGTCTCTTGTAACCACTTTTGATTATAATGCCATTCTTTCTATTGCTGGTATAGCCACCTCGGTTCTCTTGTGTTTATTTTTTGAATAAAATCATATTTTATTCTGTCATTTTCAACTTGTGTCTTTGGATTTAAAAGACATCTCTTGTAGACAGAAAATCATTGTGTCATTGTTCTTTCTTTATGTCTCTGTCTTTTACATGGCAAGTTAGTCTATTTACATTTATAGTGGTGACTAATTAGGAATAAATTCTGCCATTTTGCTATCTGTTTTCAAAATATTTTGTGACAATTTTATTCCTCAGTTCCTTCAATACTGCTGTCTTTTCTGTTTGGTTGAAATTTCCCTCGGTGTACTATTTTGATCTCTCTTCCCATTCTTTTCTTCATACCTTCTAGTTATCTTTTTTTGTGTCATTGTCATGGAGATTATAAATAACATTATACATTTATAGCACTCTAGTTTAAATTGAAGCCAACTTAGTTTCTACAGCATGCAATATCTCTGCTCTTCTATATCCAAGTCTCCTATTCATATTATTGTTACAGATTACATTTGTATATCCTATGTGTTTATTAACTTTTTGACTACCAATTTCAAATCAAAATATATGACATTAAGTTTTTCAGAAAGTCTTCATTACAATGAACAAAATAAGAACATGATTAGCAAATAATTGCAATGCATAAGATGAACAAAATCATCATGTAATTAGTGATGTGCATCATGTGAATGCAAAGAAACTCATAAGAAAAAATGTATAATTGTCTAAATAAAAAAAATTGATGTGTAATCACTACAACTAAAAATTCAGTTGAAAATACAAAAGCAATGACAGGTAGAAAAAGCTATGATAGGTACAATAATAATATATTTTGTGTGTGATAAGATAAACAATTCTTACACCATGGTACATTTCACATTATACAGATAGTTTTTGTTCTTGTCTCAATTTTACTTTTTGGACATCTAATGCATCATCTTCTTATAGTTCTTTTGACAGATAGATCACCCACATTGATCATGAGTTTTGCAATGTTTGAAGGTCTCCCTCTGCCTCTCTTGTATTTTATCTGACTGTTCTGATTACCTGCGGCAATCATTTTCTCTGCTAAATGAACTATAAATTGAAGCAATTTTGTCTTGTTTTTGGATCTTTCATTGTTGAGGATCTATGCATTTACGACAGCTACCATGAACAGTTGTAAAATATCTTTTTCCACCACTTTCTTGATTTTCTGCCAAATTCATACAGACTTTTTGATCCAAAAGATCCACTTTGCCCATAAACTTATTAAAAGAACAAAGGAATGATGGAGATCTACACTCACTTTGTTCCCATCTTTCTGTTTCCCACTGGTTTTCTCTACATTATAGTCATGAAAATTACTCATACCAGTGACTTCTTTCCTATCCTGCCACCTTGTAGTTAATGTTCCCTTTAGATTAGCAACAAACTAAAACTCTCTCCTTTTCAATTTTCCCTGGAATTTTGGCATATATTTCCTTGAGAGATGTTATCTATCAGTTTTTTTCATATAATGGAGCTATACTTTCTTGTTTCTTTGCATGCTTTGTAATTGGGGATAAAAATTGGAAAAGTTGAATATTATTAGATAGTAAATCTAGAAATTGGTCCCCTACTCCTCTCCCCAGTTACTGTCCTTGTTTACTGAGGGCCACAGTAATTAATTTGGTGACTTTTCTAACTGTTTGTATTCTTTGTCATGGGTGGTCACCAAAGTCTGTTGTATTATCTCAGCAGTCAGTTAGTGACCTGAAAAAGGTTTCTTGGATTCTAGTCCTATGTCCTCTATCCTAAGGGGGGCAAAGCAAAGACAAACATCTGTGTCAAAACCTCAGCCTCAAGTAGTCACCAGATAGGGGTGTGTGTGTGTGTGTGTGTGTGTGTGTGTGTGTGTGTTCCAATTTCATAAGCAAGGGAAGTCCCTCTGACACGTGAGATATTAGAGAATCCTAGGGAACTGGGGCTGGGATTTAGCTTAGTTGGTAGAGCACTGTGCTGCAGTCTCTGAGGTCCTGAGTTCGATTCCCAGCACCGCAAAAATGGAAGAAGGACCTGGCAATCCACTCCCAAGGCAATCCCAAAACAGTCAGCCTTTGAAAACCCTATGAGGGTCGCTATGAGTTG
Source organism: Pedetes capensis (assembly GCA_007922755.1). Classification (NCBI taxonomy): domain Eukaryota; kingdom Metazoa; phylum Chordata; class Mammalia; order Rodentia; family Pedetidae; genus Pedetes; species Pedetes capensis. The sequence continues at coordinate 82,503 of VMDO01007764.1, read as the reverse complement.
GATACCAACTTGACAGCATACAACAACAACAGGGAACTGGGTGTTGTTGTTGTTGTTAGGTGCCCTCCGGTCTGGTCCAAATCATAGCAACCCTAGGTGCAACAGAACAAAACATTCCCCATCACTGTGCCACGACAGGCACTTTGTCAGTGCTTCTCTGCTATTCATAGGGTTTTCAATGGCTGATTGTTTCAGGATTGCTTTGTGAGTGGATTGCCACATCTTTCTCCCATTCTTACAATACTGGGGATTGAACCCAAGGCCTCAGAGAGCAGCACTCTACAAACTGAGCTCACCCATATATATGTGTATGTGTGTGTGTGTATCTTTGTAGGTATGTATAACTTTGTATATATTATATCTATCTATCTATATCTATCTATATATCTTCATATATCTATCTATATATCTTCATATATATATATATATATATATATATATATATATATCTCAGCTATGGGCTGGGATATTTGTGAAATGCTCATGCTCACAGAGGCCACTTTGTCACAGATTTTACATTCACCTCTGTTTGCACAAAACTCAGAGATCAGCTGTTAGAAGTCAAGCATATGGTCCTCTCAGTTCTTTTCTGAACTTTTAACCTGACCTGACACTGTGGGTTCCTATACTCAGTGGCTCTTAACAATCTCTAAGTATGTTTCTCCTCAGTTTTTCCTTCCTAGGCTGTTCAAAATGCTTTCTTCTCTCCCATGCTCTAACCTATCTGCCCTCCCTTGCTCTATGGTGATGAGTATTATATGTCTTTAAATATTTCAATATGCAGCAGCCCAGAAAGCTTCTCCAGCCCAAGAAAGGTACAGCAAAGACAAGCTTCTGTACCAACACTTCAGGTAGTCATCAGACAGTTCAAAAAACATATCATAATATTTTGATAATAGGTTCCATTACTGAACCTCTGTTATGAGCAAACTGCATCAGGAACCACGTCCAAGGTGAGTAAGCGAATCTCTTCATTACTTCCTCACTAAGATTCAACAGGCATTTTCTTCATTAAGCACTCCCCTGGTTATAATTTTTGGTTTGATTCCCGAGTTTCACAGAAGGGAATTCTATCAGGGTTTCCCAGCTTAATGACTGCTTCAAGGAAGGAGCTGATTCTTGAGACCTCCTATTCCAATATTTTTCTATTTCTTCCCTTTCAATTTTTTTTTTCTTCTTCTACCTGGCTCTTTGTGACCTCACCAGAAAGTGACAGTGGTATATTGTCAGAAATCTCAGATTTACATTCTCTTTCTCAAGTGATTTTGTTATTTTTAATTTGTCAACCAAAAAAATAAATAAATAAATAAAAGAGTTGCTATTATCCATTGATGACATTGGGAATAATAAGAAAGTGTCTGTAAGGATGATGACAACCATAGGTATAGTGGAGAAAAGAACCTTCACACAGAATCACAGTTTTTGCCCTGTTGAAAGTGAGCATATGTTCCCATTTATTGTAAAACTCATCCTGATTTCTGATTTCAGCAATATTAAAATGTGAAATAAGTGTGCAGCAGTGAATTGGTAAGACATCATAGATATGTCTATAAATCAGCACTTTTATTTGTGTTTTCCTTTATATTTCTTCAACTTGTAACACTCATTATCTCAAAAGTATAGGGAAGGTTAGTTTGCTTTTCCCCTTAAAGCATCAATGTCCCCTAAGAAATCCTGGTTTCTCATTTTTTGTTATTGTACAGGTGTCTAAGTAGCTTCTTTAAGTTCCATAAATACCCAACCATGTTTCCTCCTTGGAAATAAAAAACAATCACCTTTAGCTATTGAATCTGAAAAATCTACACTTTGTTCAGATATTGCATTTGGTTTTATATGTGTATTTAACTTAGTCTTTAAGGAGATGTTTCCTCTTTCCAGCTCTGTTAAGTTTAGGAAGGGTTTGTGGCTCATTATAATATGATGAATTTCCCTGTAACTGAAAACAAAAACAAAACAAAAACAAAATAAAACAAAACAAAACCCCAGATTTTCATTATTGCTCTCCTTTGTAAAATGGCTAATACTGGCTAATACATGAAACAACTCTAAACCAAGACTTCCTATCTGTTAAAAAAAAAGAAAAAAAGGTGCTAACAGGACCTCTCCCATAAGCTTGAGAAAATGTAGTAAAGTGCTAAAAAATCAGTAGGTGATAGCTGCTGATGCCTTTTCTTACTTCTTATTTCTTCTTCCTGCCTCTTCCTGCTCCAGCAGTGTTCCCTTATTCTAGATCTATCTTCATCCCTCAGACTATAATTTTCCCACCTTACTGACCTGCTGTAAATCTGTTGGTTACAGACATACTGCTTGTCAACTAATCCTATATTTGTAGATTCTGGATTTGGTATGATGCTGGGTTGGTAATTTCTCTCAGCTGCAAGCTCCCTGGGCATTCATGAGAGTGAGATTGAAAATTCCATACCCTTTCTCAAACAAGGCAAATAAATATTAGAGTCAATGTATGTAATTGTCAGTGAATATTGATTAAATTTTCTAATATCTAATCTTATTTTGAAATAATCATTGCATTAAACAATCTGAAAAGACATCAGATCATGTGCTGATAATTTACTACATAGCCAGAAAGATTTACTCATGTTTCTTAGAGAAATGTAGGAAAAGGATGCCTCCAAGTATACAGAAAGCAATTAATGATAAGTAGATATCTGGATACTACCACGAAGAACACATGATTCTCATATTTCAAGGTTGTTAACTGTATATTCAATATACACCATCTACATGAAACAATTTTAAGTTCATACAAAAAATCTGGAAAGGCTTATTTTATGTGTGCATGTGTGTGTTTACAATATACATTTTTTCAGATTTTTTAATATATCAAACTTATGTTTTAGGTTATGAGTTGCTCTACAAAATGTTTTAAGGAGGTAACTGACATCAGAAATAAATTAATCTTTGACTGTGACCAAACCTGTATAGTCTGGATTTTGATTTAATTAGCTATTTTAGAATAATCTTAAGTATTCATTCAAAGCCCTGATTCTGATGCAAGCTGATGGAAGGACATTTTGAGGTAAGTGGTTTGTCATACGGATAAACAGGTCTCTAAAGGAATAATGAGATAACTCAAAAGAGAAAGATAAATCTTCATAATTGCCCAAGAAACAGACCTGCTTACTCCAATTTCATAAACAAGGAAAGTCCCTCTGACACATGAGATATTAGAGAATCCTAGGGAACAGAATGTTGTTGTTAGGCGTCCTGGTTGTTAGTCTGGTCCAACTTATAGTAACCCTAGATACAACAGCACAAAACACTCCTAAACATTGTGCCATGCCTGGCACTGCCAGTGCTTCTCTGATGTTCATAGGATTTTCAATGGCTGATTGTTTCAGGATTGCTTTGGGAGTGCATTGACACATCCTTCTCCCATTTTTACTGTGCTGAGAATCAAACCCAAGGCCTCAGAGAGCTAGGAGCAGCACTCTACCAACTGTGCTAAACCCCAACACAGGGAACAGAGTACACATATGGAAAAGTCTGAATCCAAAGCCTGGTCTTCCCTACTCAAGGATTTTTCTCTTCGCTCTAGATGTCTCTGATATAGACTTTATTTTTAAGATCTCAGATGTGGAAATAAAAGCATATTATTGTTCCAACAACAGCTTGCCATTGGTGCTTTGCATCAGGATGTGTGTACCACTGGGTTCTAACTAATTAATTGTCTGCCATCACCCATGGTGTCTCTCTGAACTATTAAAAAATGCCTGCCCACTCCAAGGAAGGTCAGAGCCCTTGTGCTTTTCTCTAGACTGGGAGCAATTGCTATAGAAGGGGTGGGGAAGAAGCAGATATTCTCAGTGCGGAACTGAGATAGGCACCTCCAGTGTGTGAGGCAGAGAGATACCATCTGCCCTTTTGAAAGTCTTGGGTTCAGCTGCTCCAAGGAGGGAGGAAAAGCAATTTGGAATGTTCTGTGGTCTATTCCTCCTAGGCCAATGCACAATTTCTCATTAGCTTGAGAACCACCAGTCTAATTTCATTAGGAAAAAATCTGAAAACCTAAAACCCAGAAACCGAACCAAACCAACCAACCAAACAAAAAACAATGTGTGTTCAGGTGTGCTGAAACCATTTAGGAACTAGAGAAGTTGTTCATCATTAGAAATTTTCCCAAATCACTGGATTGAAGAAACGCTACCGCTTTCCAACCACTAAATAAATTTTAGTACCTATTCTTTGTAAAGAGATGTGCAGGTGGGAAAATACAACAGAGAGTAAGGGAAATAATACCACCTTCTTGGTGAGTACTCTCTTGGAGGAAAGGGAAGATAAGTCAATTGATTCCCAAATATTAATTGTTATGAAGGGATGCCCAGCTGTCACTGCCTGGATATTGCATATGGAAGTAAAATGGTAGAATGTCAGACGGCCTTTAGGTAAGATAGACAAGAAAAACGATTTGGGGAGGGAAACATTTTAATCAAGATCTTAAAGATGAGAAAATCCATTGATGCAAATAACCAGGAGAAGGGAATTCCAGGGAAAAGAGTGAGAATTATTGGCAAGAGTGTCAAGGTGGGAAAGAAGGTAGCAACTTAAGAAACTAAGAAATGCTACTCTGTGTGATGCTCAATGAGTTGTCAAGAAACGGACCGTGGTCAGGGACTATGGTTAGATACTGACTTGTGAATCACAGTAGGAATGGGATTTGTGTGACTTCTTATTCTAAGGCAGTGTTGTGGAAAGGAGACCTACTTTTTGTTGTAGTAGTGGGATGAACCCAAAGACTTGCTCTACCAGGGAGCTGCATTCCCTGACTTCTCCATTTAAAAAAATTTTATCTTGACACAGGCTGCTGCTGGCCTTAAAATAGTCACCCTGTGTCTCTGCCGCTTGAGTACCTAGGACTGCAGGCATGCACCACTGTGTCTGGCCAGGAGACATATTTTTAATATGAGCTATGTCAATTAATGAAAAGCTTGCAAGCAAGAAGAAATAAGAATAATTTAGCACTGGCCAGGAATTCCACATCTCAGTTTTTAATATATTAATTTTGTGAATTCTCTTTTTTTGTGTGTGTATATCCCCCAATCCCTGTCCTGTAAATTTTCAAAGTTCTTTTGGAATTCAAGAGATGGAAGTGTTTATCTCACAAATGAACAGTTTATACTACCCACTTAGAAACAAAGTGAAACTTTTGTCAAAATGAGTAACCATAAACAAATGTACAATATATATTTGAAAAGAGATTCTGGTACACATTAGGAAAAAAGTAAAGTACAGTATTCATTCAGAAGAAGGGAACAAAATGTTGAGGACACAAACAGTAAGAATGTTGTTAGTTGAGATATTAATCTTTAATACACATGTGGGACTTTAATACATATGACACTTTTTAATTGACATATATTAATTGTACATACTAAGGGGTTTCATTACTACATTTCCATAGTGCATATAATGTACTTTGATTACATTCACTCCCTCTGTTGCTCTTTCTTATACTTCGTTCCTCCTCCTACTCTTTCATTTCTACAACACAAAGAATCCTGTTTTATTTTCATGTCTACCCCGAGATTCTATGTAAATATGAGATAATCATGCAACTGACTTATTTCACTTAACAGGATGATCTCCAGTTCCATTCATTTTCCCATTAATAATTTCATTCTTCTTTCTGACTGCATAAAACTCCATTGCATATATATCCCATATTTTTTATCTATTTGCCTGTTGATGGGCAAGTAGGCTGATGTCATAGCTTTGCTATTGTGAATAGTACCACAAAAAACATGGATGTGTGTCAGGTGCTATGGCACATGTTTATAATCCCAGTGAGTCAGGTGGCTGAGGCAGAAGAACTACAAGGTTGAGGTCAGCAGCAGCCTGCTCAGGCTAATAAGATACCATTTCTAAAAATGAATAAATAAAATGAAGTGGGGAATAGGAGTGTAGCTCAGTGGTGAACACTTGCCTTGCATGAGTAAGGCCCTGAGTTCAAACTCCAATACCTTAAAAAAGAAAAAAAAAAATCTCTATCTTAGGCTGACTTTGATTCCTTTTGTGCATATACCCTAAAGAGGTATAGATGGAAGTTCTTTTTTTCTAATTTCTGAGGATGGTCCATACTGATTACCATAGAGGCTGGACAAATTTACACTTCCACTAGCAGTGTATAAGGGTTCCTTTTTCTCTATATCAGTACAGAGATTTTTTGCTTTTGGTTTTCATGATGATAGTTATTCTGACTGGGGTGAGATGGAATCTCAAAATAGTTTTGATTTGTATTTCACTGTGGCTAAAGATGTTGAACATTTTTTTTCATGTACTTATTAGCCATTTGTACTTTGTCATTTGAAAAGTGTCTGTTCAGCTCATTTTCCCATTCATTGACTGGATTATTTGCCCTTTTGGTGTTTAATTTTTTTTTTAAATTTTTACATATTCTGGGTGTTAATCCTCTGGATGATGAATAGCTGAGAAAGATTTTCTCCCTTTCTGTAGGATGTCTCTTTACTCTCTTGATCAATTCTTTTGTCCACACAAGCTTTATAAGTTTCATGCAGTCTCATTTGTCCATTTTTGTTATTTCCTGAGCTATTAGAGATTTATTCTGAAAGTCATTGCCTATGCCTAGATCTTGAAATGTTTCTCCTATGTTTTCCTGTGGTGTTTCAATGTTTCATGTCTTATATTAATGTCATTGATCCATTTTGAGTTGATGTTTGTTGTTGGTGAGTGATAGGGATGTAGTTTCAATCTTCTATAGGTGGATATCCAGTTTTCTCAGGACCTACTATGAAGGAGGCTACCTTAGTCGTATTGTCAAGAATCACATGGCTAGCTATGTGAGGTTATTTCTAGATCTTTTGTTCTATTCCATTGATAAACATGACTGTTCTTGTGCCAGTACTGGGCTGTTTTTATTACTCTGGCTTTGTAGTATATTTTGAAGTGAAGTATTGTGACATCTTTAGCATTGTTCTTTTTGCTCAGGATTGCTTTGGCTATTCGAGGTCTTTTGTGTTTCTATGTGAGCTTTAGGATTTAAAAAATATTTCTATGAAAAAGTCATTATAATTTTGATGCACTAAATCTGTAGCTTGCTTTTGGTAATTTGATCATTTCCACAATATTAATTCTGAAACACCATGAACTTGGGAAGTCTTTTCATCATCTAATGTCTTCCATAATTTCTTTCTTCAGTGCTTTATAGTTTTCATCACAGAGGTGTTTATCATCTTTGGTTGATTTTATATGTAAGTATTTCTTGAGGCTACTGTGAATGTATTATTTTCTTGACTTTTTCAGGAGTTTCTAATTGGTTTATAGAAAAATTAATAATTTTGTGTGCTTCTTTTTATCCTTTTACTTTGTTGAAAGTCTTTATCAAATCTCACTGTCTTCTGACTTTTGAAGTACAGCTTCATATCATTTGCAAAGAGGAATAATTTGATCTCTTCTTATTTGTACCCTTTTTCTTTCTTTCTCTTGCCCTATTACTCTGACTAAGATATCAACCACCATATTGAATAATATTGACTACAGTGGACCTCTTTGCCTCTATCCTGACTTTAGAGGGAGCACTTCCAGTTTTTCATCATTCAGTATACTGTTGGTTATTAGTTAATCATGTATAGCCTTTATTATGACAGATATGATCCTTTTATTGCTATATTCAGGGACTTTATCATGAAGGGAGGTGGAATTTTGTCAAAGTGTTTTTCCGCATCTGTTGAGTTGATCATGTGATTTTTGTCCTTGACTCTTTTTAGGTCCTATATTAGGTTTATTGTCCTGTGTATATTAAAACATCCTTGCATTTCTGGTATAAAACCAACTTGATCATGATGTATGATTTTTTTATGGTACTGTTGAATTTGGTTTGTAAGGGTTTTATTGAGGACTTTTGTGTCTGTGTTCATCAAGGAAATACAACTTCAAATTTTTGGTTGGTTATTTTAGTTTTTGCTTTTTCCTTTTGTGTCCTTACTTGATTTTGGTATCAAGGTAATACTGGCTTTGTAGGGTGAGTTGGGAAGTATTCCTTTTCTTTGTATTTTATGGAAAAGATTGAGGATTGACATTAGTTCTTCATTAAAGGTCTGATGGAATTCAGCAGTGACTCTTTCTGGTCTTGGGGTTTTCTTTGTTGGGAGACCCTTTATTACTGCTTTAATTTCGGTGGTATCTATGGCTATATCCCTTGCTTCACATCCAGGTTATTGATTTGGGTCTTTCTCTCTCTCTCTCTCTCTCTCTCTCTCTCTTTCTCTCTTTCCTCTCCCTGTCTCTTTCCCTCTCTCTCTCCTTCTCCCTCTTTCCCTCTCTCTTTTCTTCTCCCTCTTTTTATCTCTCTCTCATTTGGTTAGTTTTGTGAAGAGTTTATAAATTTTCTTTTATTCATTTTCTAAAAGATTTGACTCTTTGCTTATTTAACCCTTTGCATTATTCTTTTGGCTTTCACTTCATTCATTTCAGCTCTAATGCTTATTATTTCATTCCTTCTACTAATTTTGGGCCTGCAGCCATACCACTGTGCCATTTGTGCCTGCATCTGTACCACTGTGGTGTCTGATCCTGTCAGATCTTGGAAGCTAAGCAGGGTTGGGCCTGGTTAGTACTTGGATGGGAGATCATTTGGGAATACTGGGTACTGAAGGCTTGGGAGAAGGATGTGGCAACCAACTTGCAAAAACCAATCAGCCATTGAAAACCCTATGAATAGCAGAGAAACACTAACAATACCTTCTTGCCTGTTGTACATAGAGTCTCTATGAATTGGACCCTGACTCCAGGGCACCCAACAACAAACAACAACAATAACAACTAATTTTGGGGTTGTATTGTTCTTGCTTTTCCAAGGCCTTGTGGTGCATCATGACAGGGGAGTTTCTTTTCTGGTCATACCTATTTAGGATTTTAAATGCCTCCCATACTTAATTGACCCTGATGTTGTTTGGTTAGGTGCCGTCGAGTCGGTATCTGACGCATAGCGACCCTCATAGGGTTTTCAGTGGCTGACTGTTTCGGGATTGCCTTGGGAGTGGATTGCCAGGCCCTTCTCCCGTTTTTGCGGTGCTGGGAATTGAACTTGGGACCTCAGAGACTTCAGCGCAGCGCTCTACCCACTGAGCTAAATCCCAGCCCTAATTGACCCTAGATTTGGGAAATTTTAATATCATTTCCGTGAATAGGATTTTTGTGCCTTTAGCTATACCTCAGCTCCTTCTTTTACACCACAGATTCATTGGTTTAGTCTCTTGATCATGTCTCAGAGTTTTTGAAAGTTATGGTCATGATTGCTTTCTTTAAAAAATTTCTTTATTGCTGTCTGAATGTAATATTTCTTCCACTTTGTCCTCAATTCCTGATGATGTTTCTTCTGTTTGATCTAGTCTCCTTTCATTTCCAAGGTTTCCATTTTTTTTTTCTTTTTGGACTCTCAAACACTGCTAAATTCTTCCTTCAAGTTGATAAATTTCCCATCTGTGCCTTGAATTGACTTTATGACTTCATTTATCTATTTATCAGAATCCTCTTTGAGGTTACAGATCATTTTAAGAACTGGTCTTTTGAATTCTTTATACGCCTTTATAAATTTTCAATATTGAAGAGTTATGAACTTTGGAAGAGTCATGTTGCCTTGCTTTTTCATATTTTTTTGTTTTTTATATTGCAATATTTGAATCTATTGACATGGATATCTGTTCCAATTTTCATGAGTGTCTCCTTAGTATACAACCCTCCTCTATGATCTTAGTCCCCACTACTCAGAGGAGAGAAAGCAGGCAGCAGTAGTAAAAATAACAATACAAAAACAAACTAGATACATAAATGAAATTTTAAAAATTGGAAATATCAAGTGCATTCCCAGTGAGGTTAGAAAAGAAAGAAGCTAGGATACTTACAGGATAACCTGGGAGTTTAAAAATTATTGGAGTTAAAAATACTAATAAGGGAGAGGGAGAAGGGAGAGTGTGAATGGGAGGTGGGGGGACAGAGAGAGAAAAGAAATAAGGAAGGAAGAAAGAAAGGAAGGAAGGGCCATGGAGTACAGTGCAGTGCTATAGCACTTGCAAAGTATGTGTGAGGTCCTAGGTTCAGCCCCCAAGTACCTAAAAAAAAATCCTAAAATAGGCATATAGAATTGAGGGTCATTTAGCAAATATTAAGTAGAAAAATAGCAACAACAACACAAAGCCTTTACTGGCTATGAGATACTAACATTCAGAATTAGAATCAAATCTCATAAAGCCAGAAATCATAAAGTGGATGGTTTTCTGTTTATCTTTCTAGGAAAGAGAGGCTTGACTCCCACTGTAAGATGGGATCCACGCGGATTGGCATATCAATCGAGAGATATCTATAAATGAATGTATTTGGTATATGTGTATACAGGTCTCATTGTATATATGAGATATACATATATGCCTCCATTGATAGATATGGATAGATAACTGCAGATTGATAGATATGGATGGATAACTGCAGAAATTATTTGCTTAACAAAAGATATTAACAAAATTTAACAAAATCTGGAAAATGTTATACAGAATACAATTTCTTGATAAACTGTGTAATATTTCATGAAATAAAAAAAACATTATGGGATTAAGGAGGAACTATGGATGAGATTTGTTGGCAGAACATGCTTTCAGTGTCTACTTTAAGATCACAAAAGTGTACCCAGGTTGTATATGACTGGAAAGAAGTGAGACCTAAATCTGTATTCCCAGGACAATGAATGGCCTTTCAAAAATATTTTCTGTAGAGAAAAGGCCAGAATCATAACCAAGATCTAAGATTGCAGATGAAAGGGTAATTACCCACTAAGGAATGTACCACACATCATTTCTGAAAAGGGGAAGGACTCCTGCGAACTGTGCCCTTGGTCCTTCTGCCTTATTGAAAATGACATATACCACATTTTGAAAACGTGGTATTGAGCTAGAATTCATTCATTTAACAACATTGCCTCTTTAGAGGTTTAACGACTTGAGGGCAAATCAATCAATTTTTTTGAGCCTCAATTTCTTCACCCGAAAGTTAACAGGGAAATCCCTGCCACACACCATCATTTTAAGAATCAAATTATATAATTACCGAAAGTGCTTTGTAAGCAATAAAACACTGCCCCAATTAGGCTATCATTAGTACTTTGATTAGCTAATCTGTGCTGCTAATTATAAGGCATGAAGTGAACTTTGCAATAAAAGTTTAAATGCCTACCTGATGCAATAATCCTGAATAGCAGGTCAAAATCATGGCCTGTCTTTTAAGTTAAGACTACAGAGGCACAAGAAAGGAAATTAGAGTGTTCTAAGTCCCACAGACTGGGGTTACTCCTTCACCTATGTGTCTGCTACAGGTTGAATAAGGGTCCGTGTGTTAGAGGTGTGGTCCTGGGTGTGGGAGAGATCATTAGGAGGTACAGCTCCGTGAAAGATCCTTTTGTATTTAAAGGTATGCCTACATGGGAACTGTGGGACTATGACCCTTTCCTTAATTCCCTTTGCTTCCTGGATCAAGAGGTAGGTGATTTGTTCCACCACATACTTCTGTCATGATGTGCCACCCTCACCTGGGGCTCAAAGTGATGAAGCCACTTGATCTTTGACGGAAACCATCCAGAACAACATGACAAAATAAACCTTTTCTGCTTATAAATTAATCACCTGCATTATTTCTGTATGGTTAGAGGAAGCTGGCCTGCAGCCTTAGCCCTGTGGCATCTGATCCCATCAGACCTCAAAAGCTAAGCAGGGTCAGGCCTGGTTAGTACTTAGACGGGAGATCTCCTGGGAACACCAAATGCTGTAGGCTTGGGAGAAAGACCCTGCAAGCCACTCCCAAAAATCAATCTGCCATTGAAAACCCTATGAACAGCAGAGAAGCACTGACAATAGTGTTTCCCCTGTTGTGTGTAGGGTTGCTATGAGTTGGATACCAACTTGATGGCACCTAACAACAATAGCAGCAGCAGCAGCAGCACAGGAAGCTGATTATGACCCTGTCTTTGGGCAAGTTTCTGAGTCTCTCTGATTTCTGATTTTGTTATCTATAAAATGTTGTTGTTGTTGTTGTTAGGTGCTGTTGAATCAGGTCTAACTCATAGTGACCCTATGTACAATAGAAGGAAACACTACCAAACACTGTGCCAGGCACACGATCTTTTGAGGTTTGAGCCCACTGTTGCAGTCACTGTGTTTCTTCTCATTTTGAGTCATACCACATCAGCAAAAGGAGCTCCTAGGGGCGTTACACCCTTCCCATCATTAAAGTAGATTCTACTTTGAGGGGACAATTCTTCTCCAGTCATTTCTTAAATGTTTTCCAACCTGGGAGGCTCATTTTCTAGCACTGTATTTGACAATACTTCTCTGCCAGGTTTTTCATGGCTAATTATTTTGCGAGTAGGCTGATGGGTCCTTGTTCCTAGTCTGTTTTGGTCTAGAAGCTCAGATGAAACCTGTCCACCATAAAATATGACAAACTGACAGACACATGGGGGATCTATAAATAAAGACCTTTATTTCTACCTTTCAGCACTCTGTTGACTAAATAAGCTGATAAACATCAGTAAGAAAACAAGTTCCCAGAACTTATTATAATTTCAGTAATTTTTTTCTCTTGTCCATTTCCTTATACTTATTTCATTATAAATATTATCTGGATGTTCAAAAACCATTTATGAGAAATTGTTTTGTTTCTGATGACAAATCAAGTTTAGGCAGATATCAGAATGTACAAATTGTAGTCTATGAACAGAACAGTAAACCCTCTCCATGAATTTGATCATATTATGTGACAATAAAGCCCATGTGTATGATATGGTGCTTATATTCATTTATTTCTAAGAATCAGGTAGAACTTCAGCATCTGGATCCTTGTTTTCAGTCATCAAGTATAACTAACCATCTTCTTTGTCTTAATTTTACTTGCCCCCATAATATATTTCATAATAAATGGGTCTGATGATTAGTTGTGCTTGTTGTTAGGTGCCATGGAGTTGGGTCTGACTCAAGGTAACCTTCATAGGGTTCTCAATGGCTGATTGTTTTGGGATTGCTTCAGGAGTGGATTGCCACATCCTTCTCCCCTGATTATAATAGGATATCAGTCAATGTGATCTATGAATAAGGGCATTCTTGTTTCTATAAGTAGCTCATTGAGTATGTTCTTGCATATTCAGATCTGTTGGCCTTGATGTTGATAATGGGAAAAATGTGGTAACAATAAGAACAACCTTCTATTTAGTTAATAATATGTTCCTTGTAATACGCTAAGTTGTTTACCATAATTTCTTTGCCAAATGTTCAAAACAATTCTGTATAGAAACTAGTAAGTTAATTCTGAAGAACAGGACTAGTTACTTCTCCAAAGTCAAGAATATAGAATCTTAATGTATGTAAAGATAAAAACAAAGAGGTAACAGGTGCAGCATACCACACAATGGCTTTCTTAGTTTCTTGTTCTCTAGCAGGGCTCTTAGTTTTTGGTGACATTGGCTAGGCTGAGTATCTTCACACCTATAATGAGAAATATGAGTCATTGATAAGAGGTGATATGAATTTTTCTGCTTCCCTACAATATGAATCTTACTCCTCCACTGTTCTTTTATGCTTGCAACTTGAATCACCACTCAGGAAAACTAGTTAGAAACCATCTTAATATTGGTTGAAATAATAGGACTCTCACAGCTCTGAAGCCAAACTCATTATTTCAGGAAGCTACATCTTCACCTTGAGTCAGCACACACTCATCCTGTGTTGCCTTCCCTGCTTTCCAATTTTTAGCACCTTGGAAAGGACTTTCTTTAGGTAAACACCTTTTCTCAATAATGTCACATGTGTGACATTTTGAGAAAGAAATGTACGTGTTTCAAAAATTAGGGTTTACTATTTCACAGTAGTAAATGTAGTGTTTTCAAACAACAAATAATCCTCAATTCAATGAACATTAATTTTAATTTAACTAGATGTTTATTTAAATGAAATTATTTTGGGGAAATCATAGGATGAGAATGCAAGACCATGTATTCACAAGACATACTGAAATTCAACTTCAAAAAGTGATGGCTAGACAATCAATCCTACTTTGGTACACTTTCAATGGCAATATTTTGTAGAATCCATAAAGATTTCAGTTTATGGATCAGAGAGGATATAAAGATAATAAACCTATGTTATTGTTAAGTGCCATCGAGTCAGTATCCGACTCATAGTGACCATCATAGGGTTTTCAATGGCTGACTATTTCGGGACTGCCAAGGGAGTGGATTGCCAGGCCCCTCTCCCATTTTGCGGTGCTGGGAATTGAACTCGGGACCTCAGAGACTGCAGCACAGTGCTCTACCAACTGAGCTAAATCCCAGCCCCAATAAACCTATATATCTTACTAAATAATGTCCTTAAAACAAACAAAGCAGAACACCCCCCCCCCCATGATTTCTCACAAAATTCATGTTTTAGCTCTGGTGTACTCTGAGATTAAACCCATGTTCATCATTATTATCCTATCCTTATAACAACAATCAAATCCTTAAAATAAAATGTAGTACTTCTGAGAGGCTTCTGTCAAAGTTTTGGTATGAACATATCTCCGAGAGAGAGAATTGAGACTTCAAGTACTGTGCATAGTATGGGCTGCTTCATCTCTCATTCATTCCTACGCATGGCAGGCCATTTCTCAAGCAAGCAATAATCTACCTGACCACATCTTTGATCAAAGGATTCTATCAGAGAAGGTGACTACTGTAGGTAGCAGAGAATAACTAAAATGAACACAAACAGCCATTCTCTTTGGCCCATTTCATCTTTCCTAAACTCAGACAATCTCTGAGTCTACTATCAAGATATTAGGCAGTGTGAAGGTATGGAAGCATGAAACAACAGATACATTGGGAGAGATGCAAGGAGCTCTGGGGCAGTTGAGGACATCTCAGATAAAGGAGAGGAAGATGAGTTTGGAAAGGTCGTCATAAAGCTATGTAGTGAAGATGTGATGCCTTCAGTGTTCTGGGGAAACGGCTACTTAAGAACTTTGAAAGGGTGGTCATATGACTGGATGGGCATTTTAAAAAGGCTAGTGTAACTATATTCTCAACTCAAGGCAGTATTGTTCAGAGGGAGAGCTCAAAAGTGTGTGCATTCATGCTTGGGCGTTATTTATATAAACTCATTTTGGAATAATTTTACATTTAACAAAACTTAAAGTTAGTATGGAGAGTTACATATAACCCTACTCAGTTTTCCCTCATGTTAATGTCTTACCTTACCATAGTACTTTTGTACTGGTAACTAAATATGACTTTAATTCAATATAACCAATTTTTCCACAAAAGCCTTCTTTTCATTCCGAGAGTCAAAGTAGGATACCACTTTCATTACATAGTCATGTCTCTTTAGGTTCTTCTGGTCTGTGAAGTTGCTCAGTTTTCTTTGTTATCAGTGACCTTGATAATTTGGGGAGTATTGATCAGAAATCTTATAGACTATGTCTTGATTTTGTTTTTTCTAATTTACTTTTTCATAATTAGGACAGGGCTATGGTCTTTTTGAAGGAATATCACAGAGGTGCTGTGCCCTTCTTGTCACATCCAACCAGTGGCTGCATGGTATCTACATTAAACTTTATCACATGACTAAGATGGTATTTCCTTGTGTTCTTCTACTATGAAGTTGCTATGTTTTTCTTTTCCTACTTGATTTATTGCAGGTCCATCACAAATCCAGCCATCCATTAATAAGAGATGGATCAAGCTCCTTCTAAATGAGGAATATCTACACATATTATTTTCAATGCTTCTGTAAGAAATCTAGTGTGTCTTTTCTAATAAACATTTTTTTTGTTATCCCAGTGAATTCTATACATATGTACTTGGCAAGATCCAAAGAAGCTCAGAGTTTTGTAATTTGTGGATTGATCCTGCACAATAATGTATTGTGTGTTTCAAAACATGGGTAGTTTTTCCTTCAAAAAGCAAAGCAGGTACATGTATTGTCAATGGAGTAATTTTATCAGCTCCATGGTTGTGAAAATTGTTTTTCGGAGGTGGAACAACTTTACTCTTGCTATGTATAAAGCATAGATATAAAAATAGTAAATAAATAGATACATAGTGTACCTGAAGTATTGAAATTTTATTAAAGAATTAGTAATAAAATTTAGAAGTTTCCTAAACATTGGTCTAGTAGAAGATTGACATTTGTAAAATTGTGGAAGAGGAGGGATTGAGCAAGGAGAGACAAGAGTATCAATCAAGTTATCTCAATTGATCTCCAGAACAGATATAATTATGGAGCCAAATGAAAAGTCTGCTTCTTTTTGTTTAGAATTGATTTGTATGTGATTTTACATCTATTACATTTTTTGGTCATTGATAAAAGGCATAAAGTTATTAAATTTCCCCTTTCTTCACTGGCATTTTCTGGGGATAATAGAATTTCCAGGGTCTTTGGAAAACAAAGAAGTACATATTGTACATTCTATGTATAAGAAAACATGAGATATGGATTCAAGGTATTATGTATTTTTGTTAAAAGAAAATTTGAGTATAAGCAATAAAATTTAAATTAAGGGGTGGGTAGAGGGGAAGAGAGCAAAATCAAATAGATATTTATCATTTTTGGATCTAATTTTGAGATTATATGTGCTTAGCATGGAAAGTTTGGAAAATAAAGTCTAAAGAATGACATATTTCATTTAATTTTATTACAATTTTAGTACATTCCTATCCAATATTTCCACAGCTATAAATAGATATTTCTTCTTTTATAATATTCTTTACATTTTAATAACACTAACATCACGACCTTTAAGATATATATGTTTTCTCAAACTTTCTCTTCCTATTCATTATTCAATTTCTTTAAACTCAAATAGCCTCGAATTAATATCACTTGCTTTCTTTTATGAGCAACTCCATCATTCTTTCTTTTCCAACTTCTGACCTTTAGCTATGTGAATTATCTAAGGCTGCCCTTTAAGCACCATTCTTCCATGGACAAAGCATGGAGAGTGGTCAAAAAAAATTCACTGAGTCTTATTTAGCACAATGCAAAACTCTGAATGATTATGGAAATGAGTACTTATATTTAATGCATCGTACAGTCAGATGTGTGTATACATTATAATGACACCAAAATAGAGGTCTTAAATGAGTTCAGGAAGCCTAGTCAGGATTTATGACTTCCCAGGGTTCTGAAATAAGTAGGAAATTACATTGCCAAACCAATGATCTTTGAAGAATAATAGGGAGTGGGAGAGGAGCATTGCCTCTCAAGACAGAAAGTGATATCCTGATTTTCAGGAAGATGAGGAAGTCATATTCCTTACACAATGCACTGTGAACATGACATTAATACCCCATGAAGTTGACATTTTTGCTGTATTTGGCTGCTTAATTTTCATTCCTCCTTCCTATGGTAATTATAAGTTTTCTCTGAGATCTGTCCTCTTTCTAGATTTCAGGCCATAGTTTATGTTCACAGGATAGGGTTAACCCTATCCCCTACTCCCATGAAGAGATTTCAGTGACTTAACATGATCAGCATGTTTTACTTCCTTGGTCTTAGTGATTTGCTAATGTGATAATATGCAGTGCTACTGACCAGTGAGAAATAGGGACAGAACATGTTTGAATCACCAAGGGAAGGCAGCTTCTGCCTCCACTAGGCTGAAGAATATCAGATGTAGAAATGGCGGACACTTCTTAGTCCTGCAGAAGGGTTCTTCACTGGTAATACAGTCAACAAAGAGCATGGAATAGGTGATGGAAAAATCCTATGCTGGAGCCACCCTCAGAGCCTTCTACTCTGACCAGGGCTGAACACAGACTAAGTCTGCAAATATTTAATTTATGTAATTTTGAAAATGTCTAGTTTACTTCTTTTTCTTGCATTTGAATACTTTGTAGTCTCTGTGCTTCAGAGTGGGAGTTTTTCTTTGTTTCTTTTAAAAATTCTTTATAAAGTTAAAATTCTTCCAGAACTCAAGAACATTCTTCTTGAGTAATATTACTAATCTCCATTGTTTCAATGATAGTCTCTGTGCTGCTGACTCCCAAATATTTATTTCTATTTCCCTCAGTAATAGATATCAATTTTCAAGAGCCTCCTGGTTTCATCTACTTGAGAATACTTCAGAATATTTTATCTTCTCCCAGTGGTGAATCTTCCTTCTATGATCTCAATTTTAGTGAATAGAAACACTACCCAACAATTTCCTCTAAATACTACTTACAACAACCTTGATACATCATTACGTTCACCCCCAAGTCCTATCTGTCATCATTGTTGTTGTTGTTAGGTACCGTCGAGTCAGTATCTGACTCATAGCGACCCTCATAGGGTTTTCAATGGCTGACTGTTTCGGGATTGCCTTGGGAGTGGATTGCCAGGCCCTTCTCCCATCCTTGCAGTGCTGGGAAT
This sequence comes from Pedetes capensis, assembly GCA_007922755.1. Classification (NCBI taxonomy): domain Eukaryota; kingdom Metazoa; phylum Chordata; class Mammalia; order Rodentia; family Pedetidae; genus Pedetes; species Pedetes capensis. Next base: position 64,102 of record VMDO01007764.1, on the reverse strand, counting down.
TGAACTCGGGACCTCAGAGACTGCAGCGCAGAGCTCTACCAACAGAGCTAAATCCCAGCCCCCATCATAGTAGACTAATAATTCTCAAATTTAGCAAATATTAGACCTGGCTGTACTGTAGATTCCAATTCCCCCTCCCTTTGTCAAGATTTGGATTTATTTGTTTGGATTGAGGCCCAGGAATGTATATTTTTATGAAGCTCCTTAGGAGATTCTTATGTGAGTTGCCCATGGACCATATTACTTTTAAAAACTGACATTTAAGCCATAAAAATATTGGAAACCAAGTTCATGACTGATTAAATTTTTATCACTAACATCTAGGAAAATGTTTGATACATAGTAAGTAATTAAAACAGGGGAAATGGATCTTCAGTCAATAAACATATAAATGCCACTAATTTGATCTCCTCCATCATTATGTCTGCCACTTTTTAGTCTACTGAGAATTAATATTATATTAAACTTAATATAATTTCTGAGTGAGATTTCCTTATTTGTGTTGTTAAATATTGTTCTCCTTGGTTTTTTTTTTTTTTTTTTTTTTTTTGCTGTACTGGAGGTTGAACCCAGGGCCTCGCGCCTGCATGCTCTGCAAGTGCTGGACCACTGAGCTGCACCTCAGCCCATTTTTTTTTACTTTTTGTGACAGGGTCTTGCTAAATTACGCAGACTACCTCTGGTCTCGAACTTGCGATCCTCCCGCCTCCGCCTCCTGAGCCGCTGGGATTACAGGCATGCGCCACCACACCCGGCCTCCTTGGTTTTTATAAAAACAAAATCCTACAAATCTTAGATCAGTATCTTCTCTCTCATTACACTTTATTTTACACTCAAAAATATATTTCCTATGAACAGTTCCTCTTTCCTACAATTAATTCCTGTATTTCCATGGGAGCTACTCTTACAAAACACAAGTCTACATGTGTCATTTCCTTTTTATAAACATTTTTGTAGGATCCCAATTTCCTATAGGATAGTAATCTTAAATGGCAATCTCTTTCATGACAGGATTCCTTTTTATGTCATACTTCTTTCAAATCTCTCACCCTCCCTACTTGTAAAAAAGAGATGATAGATAGATATTGATATCTGTTGATATCTATTGATAGATAATATCCTTCCACCAAGATCCAGCTAAATGACACCTTATCAGCATACTCACAAAGTTTTTGCACTTTCTCCTCCTCCACCTCCTACTCAATTGTTTCTTCTTCTCATCCTCTGCCTCTGCTTCCTCCTCCTCTTCCTCCTCCCCTTCTTCCTCCTCCTCCTCCTTTCTTCTCCTCCTCCTCCTCCCCCTCCTCCTCCTCCTCCTCCTCCTCCTTCTTCTTCTTCTTCCTCTTCTTCCTCTTCATTAAAGAAGTGATCCTAGATTATATTTTTAGGCAGACAAATTTGTATTTGTGAGAAAGGCGGTGGTATGTGCAACACCAAGAGGCAGGTGAGCACCCTGTGTATGGGGACTGATGAATATTTTAGTGTTTCTAAAACTATACTGTCCACATATGTTGTTTAAATTATTTAAATTCAGATAAAATTAAAAATGCAGTTTCTCACACTTTTTATATTTCAGATACTCAATAGACACATATGGCTGGTGGCTACTATTTTGCACAAGTTGTAAAGCATCGGTCTTGGTTTTTATCTCACCACATTAGGTTAATTGAATCTGATCTGTTTTTCCCCTTTCTCACATATTAGCCCACATTTCTTTGTTCTCTATTTTCATGGAACCTTCTTTTCTATCAAATTCCTCTTATACCTTGTAAACGTACATTGATTATTAGTTACAACTCTTCACTGCTGTTTAGTCCCATTAGGGGAATTGCCTCAGGACAAAACAGATTCATTAACTATGTTTGAATGAGTAAATGGATGGTATGGTAGACAATATGGCTTGGGAACAAATCAGAAGGGGTATTTTGGTTATGTTATTGTTGTTTTTAGGTGTCATCAAGTAGAGTCTGACTCATAGGGACCCTATGTGTAATAGAATGAAACACTACTTGACACTATGCCATCCACATGATCTATTTTTAAGCCCATTGTTGCAGCCACTGTGTCAACCTATCTGCTTGAGGGTCTTCCTTTTCTCTTTGACCTTCCACTCTCCCAAACATTATGTCATTCTCCAGGGATTGGTCCCTCCTGGCAATATGTCCAAAATATGTAGGATGTAGTCTAACCATCCTTGCTTCCAAGGAGCACTCTCTTTGCACTTCTAGGACAAATCCTTTGGTACTTTTGGCAGTCCATTGTATATTCAATATTCATCTCTAGCACCATAATTCAAAAGCATCGGTTCTTCTCAATGTCCAGCTTTTACAACTACATTAATGCAGGTGAAAATATCATGCCACGAGTCACAGACACTTTGGTCTTCAGTGTGACATCTTTACTTTTTAACACTTTAAAGAGGTCTTTTGCAACAGCTTTTCCCAATGCAATGTGCCTTTTCATTTCTTGACTGCTACTTCCATGGGTGTTGATTGTAGAACTAACTAATAAAACAAAATCTTGGACAACCTCCATCTTTTCTCCATTTATCATGAAGTTGTGCACTGACCCAGTTATAAGGATTTTTGTTTTGCTGATGATGATGTGCAATCCATACTGAAGGCTGTATTCTTTGATCTTTGTCAGTAAATGTTTTGGCCATAGAATAACTTAAATAAGGATGAGAAGCCACATCAAGACTTATTGTTCCTAACCCCCAACCCAAATTCAGTGGCAAGGATTTTCTATAATTATGCCATTTTCATATTATGGTTTATCATTTTCTTAGTAAAGATGTGTTTGTGTGTCATTACTTTCTTCTTTCTCTATGTAAATTGTACCTACATATTGTTGTTGTTGTTAGGTGCCGTCAAGTCAGTATCTGACTCATAGCGACCCTCATAGGGTTTTCAATGGCTGACTGTTTCGGGATTGCCTTGGGAGTGGATTGCCAGGCCCCTCTCCCATTTTTGTGGTGCTGGGAATTGAACTCGGGACCTCAGAGACTGCAGCGCAGTACTCTACCAACTGAGCTAAATCCCAGCCCCGTACCTACATATAGATTGTGTCTATTTCAATCAATAGCATTTAAAGAATGAAATGAAATTGTGTTTTGAATTTGAGATTAAAGATACTTCATTCAAAGGATACACTTGAAAATGCTTATCTAATATGCCTTAATGATAATCATATCAAATCCCACCTAGGATTCAAACTACATTTATTATATTTCTTAATCAAGTAACACTTTTCCCTTTGTCCTAACTACAGAGTATTCTTTAGTTTTAACTTTCATTTGACCTGATTATCTGACTTTATGAAGTTGACAAACTGCAACTAACTCCTCTGACTGCTTTATTTTAGCTTCAAAGAAGAAGGAGGAAGAGGAGGGATCAGAAAGAGGAAACAGAGGAGGAGGAGAACTAAGAAGAGACAAATCTCCAGGTAAGATATGCTATTTCCAGCTGGTTACCAGTAATAGTGCCATTTTTCTTCATTTGATGAAATACAATGGGTAGGAAAGTAACTTCCTAATTGTAGAAAAATGTCCATGCTGAAAAATTCATTTGTCCCACTCTTATCATCTTTTTTAAATAGTAGTTTCATTAATATAACCATTCATTAGCAATTACTTTTATGCTCACTTCTTGTGTCTTTCACATATCATTGTTCCAGAGTCATTGAAAATGTGTTATTTCAGCCATCTTCTTAAAATATTGTTTGTTTCCTAATTTTTGTGTTTGTTGGTTTCCCTAACTGTTAAACAATGTGAAAAATAGAATACATAGAATTATTCAGGTCTAAGTGGTAAGTAAATAGCAACTTGTCAGCTGATATTTCACTTAGGATATCAAAAGCACATTTTCTTGGAATTCACAATATACAATATGATTAAAAAGGCTAAAGGAATAAATGCTAAGTAAAAATGTTTTTCTAGTGAGATATTAAAGGGAAAAAAAGTTAACATTTTCCTTCCTGGTGGCTATAAAAGTATCACAAAGCTTTCTCTCCATTCTTGTCATTTTTCTTTTTTAGTGTATTGTAGGATAAAACCCTTGAAAATGAATGGGTTATAAATTAGACATGTATCATGCCCTTCTCAGTGTTAAGTGCTTATGAAGAATCTGACCCTTTAAGAAACAATCTACATAATGAGGCAAAATTTCTTTGTTCTATAAAATAAGAGGTGAATTAAAATTTTGATGACCCTGCAGAAATAATGGTTAATTGTAACCACATTGGTATTTTCTGGAGCAAGAGTGTGACCCTGTGTCTTTGAACCTAAGTCCTTTTTCTTAATATGGGGCTTGTAATAAGACATTGTTTTCTTTTAACTTGAAGTTAATGTATGAAAATCAGAAGGAAGAAATGAACATTAAGTTACTTTTACTTTTAAATAAGTATCATCTACTGATTTCCATTATCTCAGGAAATAAGAGGCTATTTCAATGGGAAATATAAAACCATAAACAAATGTAAAACATGACTTCAAGATTAGGTAAGAATGGGAAGTTTTACATGGAAGAATTTAGCTGCATTTTTAGTACTTACCCTTACTATTCAGACCAGTCAAGTCATAGAAGTCCTACTTCAGCTGGGCATGGTCGTACATGCTTGTAATCCCAGCAATTTGGGAGGCTGAGTCAAGAGGATTACAAGTTCAAAGCCAGGAACAGACTGTGCAAATTATAGAGACTCTATCCCACAATAAATAAATAAATAAATAAATAAAAGATAAATAGGTTAATAAATAAGTAAATAAATAAAATGGGCTTGGGGTACAGCCCAGTGGTTTGGGGGGTGGGGCTTGAATTCAGGGTCTCATAAATATTTTCCAAGTTTTTTACCACTGAACTGCACTCTCAGCCCATTTTTAATTTTTTATCTTGAGACAGGATCTCACTAAGTTACACAGGCTGCCTCAGGCATCAATCTTGCAATCCTTTTGCCTCTGCCCTCAAAGTCACTGATGTTCACCACCATGCCTGACTTACTTCAGTGATGGATACTTGTGGAGTCAGAGAGACTGTGTTGGACAATGTGGGTATAATTAAAAATAGGATATATTTCAAAACCTTCCATCTCTGACAAACATGCAAGCAAAATTTAAAAACGATTATAGCAAGGATAAAAATAGAATGGTTCTGAAGATACTGAATAATTCAGACAAGGGTACTGTTCAATCTATCTGGGAAGTCAGGAAAGGTTTCCAAAAGAAGTGTAATGGTTTTTCCTTACCCATGGGAAATACCTTCCCAGAACTCAACTAGGTACCTGAAACTTCACATAGTACCCATTCCTTTTGTGCTTTCTGTTACTATAACAAAACAGATGACATAACCTTCACTTAAAAAGAGGAAGAGTTTATTTCAGCTCACAGCATCAGATGTTTCAATCCAGGTTTGGTTGGCCTTGTGGCTTGGCCTCATGGTGAGACGGCATGTGATGGTGGAGAAAGTGCTCATGGCTGCTGGGAAACAAAGTTAAAGGTCAAGAGGTCAACATCCCACAGTCCCCTCTGATGCACCTCCCACTATGATTCACCTCTTGTAGGTTTTCACCACCTTCAAATAGCACAAAACCAGGGACCATTTCTTTAACATGTGAGGCTTTGGGCGCATTTCAGATCAGAGCTAAACCACCTATAAATACTATGTTTTTCCCAAGCATACAATTCTATGATAAAATTGAACAATTAACCCACCTTATTTATAGGATGCTTGCAGCCATTCTACTGTGGTGTCTGATCTAGTCAAATCTCGGAAGCTAAGCAGGGTCAGGCCTGGTTAGTGCTTGGATGGGAGACCACCTGGGAACATCAGATGCTGTAGGTTAGGGAGAAGGACCTGGTAACCCACTCCCAAAAAACAATCAGCCATTGAAATCCCTATGAATAGCAGAGAAGCACTAACAATACTGTTTGGCCTGTTGCTCATAGGGTTGCCATAAGTCAGACTGGAGAGCATCTAACAATAACAATAATTTACAGGATAATAACTTACTTGTTATGAGGAAATGTTCACAACACTGTAGTTTCTATTAGACGAAACATAAAAGCAAGCAGCTGGCAGAATATAAGGTTGAGATGTAATATGATAACATATGCATGGTCGTACATTTCATATAAATGCTGAGAAATAATAATTAGTGAATTCATTACTGTCCTATAAATAGGATGCTGTGTGTTATTGAGTTAGCTAGGCATGATAAGACATTAACAACAAAAGTTAATAATAAAATAGATCAGTTATAACATATGCTATATTAAAGGTTAAGTGAATGTGGTCTCCCTTTGTTTCTCTCTAAATATCTTATTGCACTATAGTAATAGTTTCAGAAAACTGTGATTGACTGCTCATAACCGATGTCATGGAAATTGCAAATAGGAGTAAAGTGAGTGTTACTGTAATTAGGATTATTGGTATTAAAGAAAGCACCAATATACTCCAATATACTGTTTTTATATGCCTATATGTTATAATACTGAGTGATTTTTGCTTTTATTTTATTAACACATGAAATAAATATGGTTCTAGACACACATAACCTTAGCCTAGTGAACGTTTTCTAATAACCTGTAATTAATTCAAAATAACCTTTAGGGTTTATTGTTCAATAAAAATAAAATTTAAAACACATAAAGAAACAGAAAAAATATCCCTTTCTGTATTGCTAATAATATTTCACTTACTGTGTGGGAGAAGTTGGCTTGTCACTGCAAGATCCTTATTTTTCATAAGTGGCATGTCTGTAGGATAATGCAACAGAGAAGTAATAACAAAGTATATTTGCTTGACTATCAGCAGGCTTTACAGCTATAATGTACCTACAAATACCCTTTAATTAATTTGGCTGACAGCTGCCTTATCATTAGTGAAAATTAAGCCAAGTTTGACCAAGAACTCAAAACATAATTTAGTTAGTAAACTATTGAAAACCAATGGAGGAAAAAGTCCTCTCTGTGTACTGGTTTTTAAATATTCATGCTATTGAACCATTCTCACTAAATGTATAAATGACAACATAATATTCAACTGTAACAGTTGGTGGAACCCATTTTAAGTAGCAGTTTAACAAACAGAGATGAATTTTAATTTGCCATGCCAGTTGAGCTGTAATAAAAACTAGTATTCCAGCTGTGAAAAAAAAAATACCACACAGCTTGGTTTAGAGTTATTTACAGTTTTTTTTTTAACACTTTACAGTACAATGAAACCATCTTGTTTCTATCCACACAAGAAGTTTGTTAAATCAAAAAATATTACTTAGGATATGAGAACAGTATATCTTTTCAGGGAAATAAAAATATTCTATATTATATTATAGTATTCAGTTTGGTCTGAGTTAACAAGCTAAATGTGTTATAGTTGCTGCACTATTTCATAACTTGTGAAGATTACTTTAGAGCAAATAGAAAATCTGGAATATTACTTGTGAAATTAAGAGAAAACTGGTATTTTCAAACACTATAGCTCACAAAAATGTATTTTACAATCAACACATGCTTCCTGGGTTGATATTATACTGATGCAAATATCAATGTGTCATTTATCAGGAAAGCACTGTATAGAAATCCTCTTGCATCCTCAACTGTGAGCATCAAATAATTTCAGTAGAGAAATTTCTGAAATTTAAGGAAGAAAATTGCTACTCTGTTTTTTTTTTAAATGTTACTCCTAGGATTAGACTTTTGCTGTAATTTCATTTTTAGTAAATAGATATGAAAGGGACTGTGATAAAAAAGATAACAAGAAAAAGGATAATGTCCACTACTGTGAGAATCTCTTTGCCTCCTGAGGGTGTCTAGGTACAGGAAAGAAGCTTTCTGTTGATGACCCACAGACTGCCTTCAAGGGACCATGGATGCTAAGTAGAAGGGTAAAGAGAATGACACTGCCTTTGCATAAGGAAAGGGATTTCACTGACCCAGTGGTAGAGTTCCAGAAAGGAGAGATGAGGTGGGTGAAAAGCAGATAGGAAAAGAAGGGTTAGCAGAGAAGTTGGAATGATTAAAGGTCTGGGATAGAAAGCAAGGGAAAGATAGATTTAGAGACCGGTAAAGCCTGAGTCACAGATAATCCACAGCATACACACCAAAGTAGGTGAAATGAAGAGGAAAAAAGGTGACAAAATGGAATATTTAGATAGTTTTGCTTTATGCACATGTAATATCATCTCTCTACTTACTCAGGAAAACTCCACTGCAATTTTACATTAGTCAGGATGACTTCGAAAATTGAATCTGTGGTCTTTGGATATGAAAATCTTCTCAGACTTCTAAGGAAGACACAGTGGAGGGCTACGGTCAGCCACGCTACAAAAATTCTATATATGTGCCTTCCAAAGGCACAAATCGTTACTATTCTGTATGGAGAGGAAGATATAGACTTCTGATACATGGTTTGGCCATATATCCTCAAATATATTCTCATGGTGCTGTATCCAAGTACAGAGGAGGCAGGATAGAAAGATAGGGGGTTTGTTGAACATGGAAAGGAAAAGAACTTTCACCCCAGGATCTGGTTTGAATCTCACCAGCTGAGAGGTGGGAACTTTCACACAACAACCTAGAAGACTGGTGTGAGGACCGCCTGCATAGAGACATTATTTTTGAGAGACATTTTAAATAGTGAAAATGGTAAACAGCAATAAGCCAGCCTTGGAGTCAGAAATGTATATGACCTAAAGGTTTTACCTTCCCCTCAGTAATTTTGTGCTGCTTCGAGTCATGCCCAGGGAATTCCCTTGTGACTTTTTCCTGAAACCTGAGCAATGGAACTTCTTTTGATCTTCTTCATGAGAGGGACCTTTCTAGGCACTTGCAGCTCATGTCACACTGAGCACCCAAGCTGGGCGCCTAGGGCTAACATCATATGTGACGTGCCCTAAGTTAAAGAAAACCGGAGAGAACATGTAACTGGGGGCTTTTCCTGTTGGCTTTCTGGGAAAGTCCATGTCTGCCTTGGATGCCTCTCTCTCCCTGAAGGTTCACATGTGTTTTATGTTCTTGTTAGGTGCCATTGAGTCAGTATCTGACTCATAGCGACCCTACTTACAATAGATGAAACAATATTGTACTGCTTCTCTGCTATTCATAAGGTTTTCAATGGCTGATTGGTTTTTGGGAGTGGGTTGCTGGGTCCATCTCCCAAGCCTACAGCACCTGGTGTTCTCAGGTGGTCTCCCATCCAAGCACTAACCAGGCCCCACCCTACTTAGCTTCCAAGATCTCATGGGATCAGATGCCACAGTGGTACAGCTGCAGCCGTGTGTTTTATGTTAGGTGCCGTCGAGTCAGTATCCGACTCATAGCGACCCTCATGGGGTTTTCAATGGCTTACTGTTTCGGGATTGCCTTGGGAGTGGATTGCCAGGTCCTTCTCCCATTTTTGCGGTGCTGGGAATTGAACTCAGGACCTCAGAGACTGCAGCGCAGTACTCTACCAACTGAGCTAAATCCCAGCCCCATGTGTTTTATAGTGTACACTTAATAAACTCTACCACTTTGCTTCACTCCAGCTGACTGGTCCTGAAGTTCCTTTCAGTGATGAAGCCAAGGAGTCAGCTTAACCTGAATGGAGGCCCTAACTTGGGGAACTCCTCAGGCTAGGTGGCCACATACAGTTGTGCCTCTCTGCTGTGTTGCGGGTGACACAAAGGTATTATTTCCTTCCTTTGACATCAATATCCTGCACAGATGTATGAAAACATATGTGTTAAGGGATTGGAAGTATAAGTAGATTTTTTTTCAAAACGTGTAGCTTATGCGCTCATGTACTATTACTATAGTTACCATCATCAGCAGCTTCATCATTTTAGTAAAGTGGCTTTGTACCTTTCATAAGGTTTGGGTTTATAAAAACGACTTCTTCAGCTTTATTTGCCTTGAAAATCTGACATGGTAACAGTGCAGCTACCACTGCATTTCAGATCACTTAATTTCTTGCAACAGTGTCAGCGAAACATCCCTGTGAACAGCATAGCCATGTAACAGAAGCTGTAACGTCCTGTAATGAAAACTAATGAAAAATCTCTGGGCTAGATTAGATGGTGATCTGCTGTGAGGCCAAGCAAAAGAGAACACTTAAGGGAAGGCTGTGGAGTTGAAATTTTACTTGGTAGAAGAATAGATAGGCCCTGTGAGCAATGGAAAACTGAAAATCAAAGCACCAGCAGCATTATCTACATTAAAAAAATCTCCCTAGAGACAGGTTGTGAATGCAGATTGCTTCTAGAAAGATGTCAACCGGCTGCTTCAGACCTAGTTCCTGCATCTGGTGTCAGGATGTGTGGTCTGACAGATGTAAAGATATGTGTGTGGACAGTGGCTCTGAGTAGATGAAATAGGAACTACCAGGTAATACAGAAAACAGACATGGGAGTAAGGTGTGGGGAGAGAGAAATGCAAGGACAGAAAAAAAATAAAGAGAAGTTTTGGAAGACTCCAAGTTACCAAAAGGCAAAACAAAAAAATATCAAAGGAGTGCAGTGACCTTCATACTGGGTCTCTGGAACTCCCACACCTTCCACATTCTCAGGAAACACAACTGGATGAGAAAGTAAGTATGTAAATTTACAACACAAGCCAATCAATCAAGCCAGCTGAGTATGTCTTCAAAACCGCTGGGACAATTCACTCCCAATAACAATAACAGGAAAAAAATGATCACCAGAATATTGATTGGTAAATGGATGGTCAAAGGAAGAAACTAGAAGGACTTCTTGGATAATTTCATTTATTTAATCAGAACTGATTTATTATGAGCATGATTATTATGATTATTATTATGAGCATGAGACTATGCTGGAAATTAATGAGGATACCCAAGAAATGAAAATATCACCGAATTCCCATTTATGCACAGCCTCATGTTGAGACCAGTCATATATTAATAGTAAGAGAGGCAGCATTCTGTCCTTTTACCTGCATGACTGTGGACAGCCACTAAACTTGTATTTACCTAAATTTCTCCTCTATGAGACAGAAAAGTGAAAAACTGTAACCCTCAAACAACTAAAAATAGAACTGCCATATAACCTGGCTATTGAGGACAAAGACTTTGTCCCACAGGAGGCTTCTATTGATATTTATATTACAGGTGGCTGGGAAGCACATGGCTAGGCTGGGAGGTGGCTGGCTGCAGAGCCCTCTATTTCCTTTCTTCCTGCCTATTACCCTCAGATAGACTTAAATCTCACCTTTGCTTCTTAATAAAGTAATGATTTGTGCATAGAGTAAATTTTTTAATATAGGTTTGGGACCCTCTAACAGATAGATTTAAATCTCAACCTTTGCTTGTTAATAAAGTAATGATTTGTGCATAGAGTAAAATTTTTAATATAGGTTTGGGATGAGGGAAATTTAAGTGTTTCAGTGAAGTAGTAATTAGGGTAACAATACACAAAAAATATACTTTATAATAAGATATATGTTGTTTTTAGGTGCTGTCGAGTCAGGTCCAACTCATAGTCACTTTCATAGGGTTTTCACTGGCTGATTGTTTCAGGATTGCTTTGGGAGTAGATTGCTAGGTCCTTCTCTCAAATAAGAGATATATAAATATAAATATATCATCTTATCTCCCAAATAATATATAATATAATATATAATATAATATAATATATTATAATATATTATTGTTGTTGTTGTTCTTAGGTGCCCTCGAGTCGGTATCCGACTCATAGTGACGCTCATAGGGTTTTCAATGGCAGACTGTTTCGTGATTGCCTTGGGAGTGGATTGCCAGGCCCTGCTCCCATTTTTGCGGTGCTGGGAATTGAACTCGGGACCTCAGAGACTGCAGCGCAGCGCTCTACCAACTGAACTAAATCCCAGCCCCCATAATATATTATATATAATATATATTATATTATATATAATTTTTAATTAACTAATTTATTTTTATGCTAGGGATTGAATCTGCTTTGTGCATGCTAAACACACATCTTACCATGGAATTGCCCCTTAGTACACAAGCAGTAATTTTTGAAAAGCAAATACTATAGCAGTCAGAGTTGTGGGTTTTCTCAGTGTTTGACTTCCACACTCCAGAATCAGACACACTGGGTTTGAATCATGGCTCCATATTCCTCCCTGTACAATGAGATAATAGCAGTTCTAACCTCATAAAGCTATGGAGATTATCGGTGTAGATATTTAGGACTGTGCCTTGCTCATAGTGAGTACTCAATAACAGCTAACACTCACGGCTGTGCAGCATCCTCAGGGAAATCTCTTGGTTTCCACCCAAGTCAGGCTTCTCTATTTAATGCTTCCAAGCTGTTTGTACTTATTTTCTCTTGTACTCACAACACGAAAATTTAAAACATATACAAATATATTCATTTGAACATTAATGATTGTCACCCATGGAATCTAGAAAGCTCTCTGAGGGCAGGTCTCATATTCTTGATCATCAGCAATATTTCTCCAGAATCTAATGCAGCCTCTTGGATTTGGTAGGCACTCAAATATGCACTGAATAATGGAATAAATGGAAACAAGAAGGTAAATGGCTTTCTCCAAGGGTGGATTTTTTTATGGTTTTGCTTTAATTTTTTTTTCTTCATTTTCTTTTTGAAAATATGTGGGCAAGACAGCATGGAGGCAGTACAGACTATTTCATTAGCCGGCTGAAAAGGAGAAAAGGAGTCCATTTACATGCAAATGTATGCTTAACTCAGCCCCTGATGGGGGAATACTCAAAGGGTTCTGCCAGCTTCCTTTGATAGTAATTGGAAGCCTAATTCAGATAAGTTAATTGTGGGGTAGTGTTGCTGCATGCTTCCCTGTGCAAAATAGTGGAGCAGAGACTGACAAACTGCCTCCACTGGCTCCAGAATAAAATGATGCTGTGGGATCTACTTCCTCTTCCCTTAGCATGTCACCTGTCAAGGGCAACTTGGAGGAAATGGAAAGATTCCTTTCTGTACAAAATGGAATCCCTGTCTGACCCTTTATGTTATTTTACAAAGAGCAACCTAGTCTGTATCACTGGTCCAAACTGAGATTTTTGACAATCTGTGAGCACTTTGAGGGTAAGAGGTGGGTCAGCGTTCTCTCCTCAGCCTATGCCTTCACTCCTGTACAAGATAACCTGCCTCCAAATATCCACTGCGATGCTTACTAACTGTGTGATTTGGGGAACACTTCCTAAACCCTCAAAAATTCAATTTGCACTTCTGAAAATCAGGGATAAAGATACCATCTGGCTCACAGATTAAAAGATTACATAAAATGGCCAAGGTGTATAGTCTGGTGTCTTTCACACAGTAAGTATGCAGAAAATGTGAGCTTTCTCTTCTTTATAAAGGTTGGCAGTTTCTTATAAAGTTAACCTAACAGCAACCCTGTGACCCAGCACTCCCACTCTTAGGTTTGTCTCCAAAAAAATAAAATATTATGCCTGAAAAAAAAAATAGTCATGGAGAAAAGTACATCAGAAACAAAACCTGGGAAGAAGAGAGCAGTCATATCTATCCATCAATTAGTAAACAGATAGGCAAATTGTACTTTTAGCCTTTGGATTGAATACGACTAAGAATTGGAAAAAGAATGAATTATGGATAGAGGAAATATGGACAAAACTCTAGAACATTATTTTTAGAAGCCATACACAATACACACATGTATGTACACACACACACACACACACACGCACACTACATTGTTGTTGTTAGGTGCCATTGAGTTAGATCCAATACATGGCAACCCTATGTACAATAAAACAAAACACTACCCAACATTCAGCCATGCACACAAGGAGGAAACTCTTCCCCAGTCATCTCTTGAATGCCTTCCAGCCTGGGGGTGCTCATTTTCTGGCATTATATTTGACAGTGCTTCTCTTTTATTCATAGAGTTTTCAGTGGCTAATTGTTTTGGGAGTGGGCTTCCCAGTCCTTCTCCCTAGTCTGCCTTAGTTTGGAAGCTCAGCTGAAACTTGTCCACCATGAGTGGCCCTGCTGGTATCTGAGGTACTGGTGGCATAACTTTCAGCATGACAGCAACACACAAACCCCCACAGCACAACCATCTGACAGACATGTGGGGGATATACTATACTATTCCATTATCATGAATTTATGAAACAGGCATTACTAATATATGGTGACTGACATCAAAGCAGTGATTGCCTATGGGGGCACTGATTAACTGCAAGTAGATCTAAAGAAGGGCTGGGATTTATCTCAGTTGGTAGAGCGCTGCGCTGCAGTATCTGAGGTCCCGAGTTCAATTCCCAGCACCGCAAAAATGGGAGAAGAGCCTGGCAATCCACTCCCAAGGCAATCCCGAAACAGTAAGCCATTGAAAACCCTGTGAGGGTCGCTATGAGTCAGACACTGACTCCACGGCACCTAACAACAACAACAACAGAACTAAAGAATGGAAAAGATGCAAAACAGGTTCATAGTGCATAGGTAATTTGCCATAGTCACATGGTGAAAGAGAAGGGACCCACAATTCTAACTTATGCTGGTCAAACTCAAGGTTTAACCATTATAAGAACAGTCACCTGTAACTTCTGGTAGAAAAATTAAGAGTGTAACAGGGACCCTGGGAATTAGGATCTCTATAGGAAATAACATGTTGAAGTAAAAATGGCCTGCCCAAAGAGCCATGGCCCATGTTGTTCTTGTTAGGTGCTGTAGAGTTGGGTCCAACTCATAGCAACCCTATGTACAATGGAATGAAACACTACCCAACACTGTGCCATGCACACAATCTTTTTTATGTTTAAGCCCATTGTTGCAGCCATTGTGTCAATTCATCTAGTTGAGGATCTTCCTTTTTTTCATTGATCCATCACTCTCCCAAATATTATGTCCTTCTCCAGGAATGGGTCCCTCATGACAGTATGTCAAAAATATGTAAGATACATTCTAGCTATCCTTGCCTTTAAGAGCACTCTGGTTGCACTTCTTCTAAAAGAGAGCTGTTGGCTCTTTTGGCAGTCCATGGTATATTCAATAATCATCTCTAGCACCATAATTCAAAAGCATCAATTCTTTTCCTCTCTCCCTTATTGACTATCCAGCTTTCACAAGCTTATGGTACAACTGAAAATATCATGGCATGAGTCGGGTGCACCTTCATCTCCAATGTGAATCTTTACCTTTCAGGAGAAAGGCTTTCTCTCAATTCCTGTAACTGGAACCCATAGCTAAATCTACATATGGACCATTTCCTGGCTTTTGTTTCATATTTTCTATATGTTGTAACATTGCTGTGGGCAAAATGGAGATAGATTAAGGATTTTTCTCTTCCTAGTTTTGGCCCAGTTTGTAAATAAATTCATACACACACACACACACACACACACACACACACACACACACCCATACATCCCATACATGCACACAGCTTTCTCTCTTAACCAAGATGAGTCTCAGACCCAGAGTCAGGCTTTATGGCAGGGACTCTGGTAATAAGAGGTTGGTTTTGCCAAAGATGAAGGCTATCTTTACACAGGAAGGAATTTTCCATATAAATCATGGAAGGCAGGGTAAATAATAGATCAAAGGCTACTCAAAGTATAAAACAGGCATGCTATAAAACATATAAAACCCTATGAGACTTCAAGGAACCACCAAGAGTTTGGAATAGACAGGTCTTATGATGCAAAAGAGGATGTCTCAGAGAAGACAACTGTGAAGACAAACCAAAATATCAGTGACTTGACACAATAAAATTGTCCTTCTCTTTCATGTCAAGGTACACTGAGAATCTACCTAATCAGCATGCTGTTTGTGGCTCTGTGTGGCTGATCTCCAAATGATGCTTCTGGGACTCAGGAGCTTTCAGCTGTGTGGCTCAGATATCCCTTGAGCCTCAAGCCCTTCTTACTAACATTATAGAAATGGATAAAGAAAAGTGTTTGGAGGAAGTGCAGATGTTTTGAGAAATTGGGCAATATTTTTTGTGACTTGTGCAACAATGTACACTATTGTGTGAAGAGAGTTCCCAACAGATTCACAAATTTGTCTACTACTCTGAGTCTCTTAGATTCAAGAGTATACTCCTGGAATGAGTTAACATGGTTCATATTCATTGTGGCCAGATGAAAAAATTCCATCAGCCACAGTGACCCTGGGAGCATGGACTCTTGTAAGATAGCATCATCATACTCAATTTGTAAAGCTCATATTAGGTTTCTTTCTGCCATTTCATAAAGATTTCAACTTCTAAACAATTGTGACCATTGTTTTTCTTTTGTTTCATCTTTTCCACTGGCATGGTAATGATAAATCAGATAGTGACCTGTGCTATACATATCTTTGCTTATTTAACTAATTTATATTTTTTTAAGAAGAAGAATTGAAGGCTACAGCTCTGGGAATAAGATCTAGATTTTAGGGAATTTAGGGACATTCTATAGTGGAGAAGAAAAATTATGACTTTGAATTTGAGTCTGATTTTTTAAATATTTTAAGGGCTCTATTTAAGTCAAAACTTATGGTACACTTATAATTTTAACACATAGTTATTTAATAACCCTACCTGATCCCTTAACCAGTCTCATTAAGACTATTAGCAGCAGGAGTCCTATACTTCAAAAATGCCAAAGAGTAGAACAGCAGGACAATATTTTTGCCACTTTGTAAAATTCTATTATACATTTTTACAGGCTATAATTTGAAAGACTTAGCCTTTGGAATTAAAAATATTTTGCCAGACATCCAGTCACACAGTAGGAGATTTTCTTTGTACTATTCCTATTTTCCAGATGAAAAATCAAAAGACCATTTAAGAAGGTCCTATAGTTAAGTGGTAGAGCCAGGATTCAAATTTAGATGTTTCTGATTTTGAAGTCGGTGACACTTATAATCAGGTAGTCTTCTTAAAATGTCTTTATCAAATAATAAAGACAAGAGGTGTGTGTGTGTGTGTGTGTGTGTGTGTGTTATATTGACCTGTACTGAGATTCTTGCTTGTCTGTATATTTCAGTGACTCTATAAGTAGATATTTGCAGACCTATTAATTTTAATATGCTTTAAGATTCTTCAAGGAAAAGACTGACCAAGTTTAATTACAGAAAGCCTGGGTATGAGATTCCAGAAAGAATAGTCATGTATATCATGAACTATAGTGGGTTTGGGAGAGGACAATGAAAGAAGGTAACCTTCCATCAATTAATTGTTGTAATGGACTAAATCAGGCCAGCTGCTCCAACCTTATTGAAGTCCACATTTTTCAAAAGCATAGAAATTCAGCTATTTCTCTATTAAGATTTCTTATTTTTAACAATATCTAATCCTAACAGTTATTATGAAGCCATCATCTCACATTAAGTAAACTCATTTCCATTCTTTCTGAGAAGAAAAATAATAAAACCTCAGCTACATTAATGCTAACAGCTTATCTAGCATATTTAGAATAAACATAAAATTGTTATGATATTCTTTTTGTAATTTCATAGCAATATAATAAGGATCAGTATATGAACACTAGTCTATAATAAGGTGAGGAATTATAATCAGTTTCATATTTGCAGCAGATAAACCTTTGAAAATATGTTACAATGCTTCCTTAAACATCATAAAAACAGGATGTATGAATAGTAGTCCCCTTGAAGTAAGTCCCATTTATGAGCATATTACAGAAGGTAACAATTATGTTTCAGGTATAGGGAGATTTAAAGCTTCAAAGTTAAGGAATGAGAAAAAGACTCATATCCTTTACATTATAATTTTTAAAGTTATCATGTACAGTCCCCTGGGAAAACCTTTCACCCACCAATAAGTAGATAAAGGGAACTACTAACATTTGCTGCTTTTTTCCTGAACTCCTAACACTGTTTGATGAAGGACCTTAAATTTTGCCTTTCTGCTCATCAGACAACTTATTCCTTTTAATATTTGTGACCATCACTCCTGAAATACTACTTCTGTGGAGTGGCTAAGCTCCTGAGGATAATCCCCTACCAGATCCACATTCCATCTCTAATAGGATGGTCAAGTGTCCCTGCTTTACAAACTAGTTGGTCACCCTGAACACTTTCTGGTATTCTGTATCCACTTGGTAAGGGTTTGGGGGTTGAAAATGATCTGAACATTGTTTCACAATCAAAATTTATTTTAAAAAGAAAATTTGCTACTTTGCTATACATAATTCCACATTAACAGTTTTAGTATTTTTACAATGTTAGTGGTCAATGAGAGGATGATGTTAAACTATATTTTCCTTGTTTGTTAAATTAATTATTTTTAATAGTCATTTTAGTTTACAAAATAAGAAAACATGGGCATCACTCTCAAACCAAAATGTCACAAAAATAATTGATTTTTCAACTATATCTCAAGTTTGAGATTTGTCACCTAATTTGGATATCTAAAGAAAGTTTAGTCTCTGTCCTTATAACAAGGACCAACACAAGGAAAATAGCCAGGAGAAAGTGAATGTCTGATGGCCTTGGAGAGAGAAGAAAACTTCAGATAATTCCTCTGAGTTTTGACTATGTCCTTTGTTTTACAAGAACCTTATTATAGCTCCTGGGAAATGATTTTTTGTTGAAAACTTTAGAAACAATAGCTCACTTTCATTTGTTGCCAAAGAAACTAGAGCTCTGTATCTGGCATCTAAATGTTATTTGTGAAGATCCTTGCAGATATCCATACATTTGAAGTTACATCCATGGGCCCTTCTCAGTCTGTAAATGAATTTATGGATAGAATAGAATATCACAAACTGTAGATTTTCATGAAATACAACTGGCTTTCAAAAGAAGATTCAGAGTTGTAGACTTCCTTCATCAGGCAGAAGCAAGTATAATAGCTGAAAGTATCTGACAATATGATCATTGTTAAATTACTTTAGTAAATGTAAAGAGAAATCCTCAAGACCTCATGCCTATATTGGACTCTGCAAAGTTTATTTTTTCATGCATTGTTTATGTTTCCTATACATTTATGCATAGAAATTTATGAAGAGGGAACTGCAAGAGTATTAGTTAAGTAAAATAAACATTATTTTAATGAAAACACAGCCTTTCCAGACAAGATAAATCCACAAATTCGGGTATGCAATATGCACAGTATCCTTTTCCTCAGATATAGACCTTATTTATGAAGACTAATTATAGTTTCCGTAAGGAGCATTCTCATGCTATATATGTGCTCACATGTGAGTATGTTGCCAAAATTATCCAGTGAATATGTTGTCAAATATAAAGAGTGGTACAGGTAATACATGAATAATAGCAAACTTTAATTTTATTTTAATATTAAATGAAAATATTTTTTCATAATGGTAACCTAGGAAAAGAGTATAGGTGATATCCATTTAGGTGGATAAAGCCAAGGAGAATTTTCTTTTTTTTTTCCCAAGGAGAATTTTCTAAATAAGCATTTCTCAAAACTTTTCCACTGAAAACAAATGTAAATATATATATATATATGTAAGTATATATGAATATACATATACATAGATGTATGCATTTGTATACACATGCATATATTAATAATCAAACTAGACAAAAATTCTATATAAACCCTGTTGATAGGAATGTAAATTAGTATAGCCACTGTGGAAGTATAGAGGTTCCTCAAAAAAATTAAAAGTAGAACTACAACATGATGCAGCGATATCACTTCTGGGAATATACCCGAAGGAATCAAAGTCAGCATACAAAAGATTTGCCTGCACACATCCATGTTTATTTTAGCATTATTCACAATAGCCAAGTTATGGAATCATTTTAGGTGCTGATTAGCATGAATGAATGATGAAAATGTGGTGCATACTTACAATGGAGTATTATTCAGCCATAAAGAAGAAAAGCATGTTGCTTATAAGAAAATAGATGGTATTGGAGATCATCACATGAAATGAAAAAAGCCAGATTCAGAAAAATATGTATGGCATGTTATCTCTTATATGTGGGACGTAGGGGAGAAAATAAAGATCATGAAAGTAGAAGAAGGACTATTAGGGAAAAGAAAAGGCATTGGAGGAGGGGGAATTAGTGAGGTAATATGGGATAAATACGATCAAAGAATATTATATGCATGTATGAAAATGTCATAATGAAGCCCATTATTTTGTACAACATGTGTGCTGATAAAACAATCTATACATAGAAGAAAATTATGGACTTTTATGATCCCTGGAATAAGCAAATTTTTTAGATACTTTGATTATTTTAATGAATAATCTTGACCTTTGTATGCTGTCATGCATATAGTTTTGAAAAAGGCTGAAATAATCTTACACTTAAAAAACTCCTTTTTATTAAATAACAATTCATTAATATTCCTTATGTCATTGCTCTTTTTAAACTTTAATGTACATTGGGAGCAAGTGGTAACTTTTTAACAACATTGATTGTTGTTGTTATTAGGTGCCATCCAGTTGTGTCTGACTCATAGCGACCCTCATAGGGTTTTCAATGGCTGATTGTTTTGGGATTGCCTTGGGAGTGGATTGCCACATCCTTCTCCCATTTTTTTAGTGCCGGGAATCAAACCCAGGACCTCAGAGACTGCACAGCAGCCCTCTACGAACTGAGCTAAATCCCAGCCCCAAAACATAGATTACTAGGCCATATCTACAGGGTTTATCATACAGTATATCTGAAGTGGAATGTGAGAATTTGAGAATCACTGTGACATATGTAGCCAAATGCTACACCTAAACCACTTAAGGGACTAGTCATTAGTCATAATGTTAGCATATTTTGATGGGGAAAATGTGTGTACATATGATTTATGAATCCTGTCCTATAATACTGAGGTCCCTAAATGCAAGTGTTGGATTCTTGCATTGTAGGTGATTGATTTTCTGCCAATTGATTTCCAAACTAAATAAGTGCTCGTTTCTCACACTCTGATATTTTGCTATTGTCTTTTATACACCAAATTTGTTTGCTGTTGAATAAACATTTTAAGTTAGCTTATGATGCTGCTGACTGTAAGACACAGTTAATTTTCAGCTTTGTTACCAATTATGATTGCTAGAGAAGTATTTTTTAAATGTAAAACAAATGTGTACAAGCTTGCATATATTTCATTTCTGTAGGCTTTGGGTAGGGAATAGAAAAGAGTGAGATGCTAGCAATAAGTGTAGATCTCTGAAAAAAAAAAAAAGAGACATACTTGAACCAAAGGGAAAATAATTACAAGTGTCAGAGGAGAATGGATAGTCTCTGTAGGGTACACAATGGATTTCAAGTGGTTGACTGTGTGCAATTGTGAAAGGCAAAGCAAAGCACTTGCTCATGTTGCAAATATAACATCAGTGTTAGGCTTTTAGTTTCTGTTTTCACCTGCAGAAGCCTCTAGCCAGAAAACTCTAGAAGAGGTGAAATAGCAGGTTTTATGAGCGATAAATCTAGCTCAAACAATACATGAGTTATTCCTTGTTGATGGTTAGCTACTTCTTACATATTCTACCACTACTCTCCAAAGCCCTCCTCTTCAGATAGAGGGGTTCTCTGATAACAGGGAATTAGAGAAGGAGGTACCAATCTGGAAGGGTTTTCAGCTATCTATTCTTTCACATAGTCCAGTTGGGTTTATTAATTTAGTCATGGTGAAGGACCTGGACACTTAATGTTAATGTCTGGCTCGTTAAAATGGGACTCTCCAATTAGCTCACCAATTCGTTTTCCTATGCTTAAGGTTTTGATTTGCAAGGGTTCAAGACAGGGAAGAGCAAGTAAGACTTGTCACCTCTCTCTCTTTGTAGTGCAGTCATTTCTGCCATTAGCTGTTTCAATCACTTATAAATAGCCAATATAATTTGCAATTCCTCATCTCCTCATTGTGATTGAGAACCTTAAAGAAAAACAAAAACAAAAACAGACCATATTATTCTGATTGTCATTGTCCTTAGGAGAAATTTTCAAGTAGCAGAAATCACCAGACTCAGTCTATCTACCCCAAACTCCACATCCACACAAGCTCATAATAATCTCTAGAAAGCAAGATACAATTAGGTGCTTTATAATATTTTATTTCTCTCTTCTATCCAGGATTATCATATTAAACAATGTTAATATTTTCTGGTGTTCTACATTTGTGCAAAAGTGTTCCTCTAAAAGAACTGAGGTCAGGAGATTTTTGAATGAGAGTAAGCATGACAGAGGTCAGGTTGGTAGAAGAAGAATATTTTGATATTTCTTACAAAAATATTTCACCCCAAGCTTAGCTATATAACTGAAGAACCATATCATGGTCCAGCATGTCTGCAATTTCAGTGCTACTGTGTTGGGAAAGTGTTTTGTGCGAGGGAAATATTTTTAGTTTGGTTTGAAGAGAGTAACAGGAAAACTCAATCTGATTTACAAGATAGGAAGTCAGGGAGGGCTGACATTGTAATGCAAACAGGGTAGTTGGGTTAGCTTAATACGAGTTGTTCTTAGCTTAAATAAGGTAACATGCAAGTATCATCTCAGCAACTGTCATGTAACACATTTTATTCCCTTTTTAAAAACATGTATTGATCTTTCAAATGCTTGAGAATCAGAAGCATAAGAGTGTTCTGTGAGTTATATCTTCTACTCTTGTCATGTATTAATGTCTACTTGTTGTTGTTAGATGCCCTTGAGTTGTGTCTGACTCATAGTGACCCTCATAGGGTTTTCAATGGTTGACTGTTTCGGGATTGCATAGGGAGTGGGTTGCCATGTCCTTCTCCCATTTTTGGGGTGCTGGGAATCGAATCTGGAACCTCAGAGACTGCAGCACAGCACTCTACCAACTGAGCTAAATCCCAGCCCCTAATATCTACTAGAACTGTAGAAATATTCTCAAAGAATGGATCATGTATTGCCCAATGAATTATAGGCACCTAAGGGAAGAAAATTCAGGCAGTCCATAGATACAGCATTACATACTACAAATCACCTAAAAGAGAAAAATGTGCTGTAAATAATCAATAGGAATTAGAAAGACTGTAAAGGCATGCCTTATAGTCATTGTGCATTTCACATCAAATTAATATTTGCTGGTATTTCAGTATCTCTTTCCTATTCTCTCTCTCTCTCTCTCTCTCTCTCTCTCTCTCTCTCACACACACACACACACACACAAGATGACTTAACCCAAGTCATCTGAGTACATGTTGAGATCATCAGGTAGACAACAGAAACTGATAACCAAACGTAATTGTTTTGTTCACAATGTATTTATTTTTATGATTATCTTCCCTTTGTATGACCACTTGAAAGAGAAAGGAATAAGCTGTCTATTTCCCTTAACATTTCCTTTCAAAACGCATTTTTATCAGTGAAAATTGATTTTGTTTAGAGAAAAAGAAATGAGGAATGTGCAAGTAGTTTAAAGAAATAATAAAAAAAAATAGGTGTAATGTGTAAAAGTTAAGTATGGGGAATATTGTCCAGCACATTCTCAGATCATCCCTTAGACTAGCTAACAGGCATCTCAACATTGAAATAACCCCTTCAGACCGGATTTCTCACCCCATCCACTCCACCTGCTAAACTGTCTCAGTTTTTTCCTCAATCTTCTGAGTTATTTTCCTCGAGCTTCTTGAACTAAAAATCCAAAAATATTCTTGAGTCTGTTCTCACCCTTACCTCCTATTTAATCTGCATTCAAAGCAAACTGAAACCATCTACTTCATTCCAGCAGCCCCATTGCCCCCTTGGTCTAATCCTGAATCATTTTGTGTAACATGACTTCCTGTCTCCATTTCTATCCTCAGCCCTCATATTGCATGTTCTGTACAATATCAAAGATCATTTGAAACAGGATTTATATCC
The DNA here is from genome assembly GCA_007922755.1 of Pedetes capensis. Classification (NCBI taxonomy): domain Eukaryota; kingdom Metazoa; phylum Chordata; class Mammalia; order Rodentia; family Pedetidae; genus Pedetes; species Pedetes capensis. Next base: position 40,378 of record VMDO01007764.1, on the reverse strand, counting down.
TTTCCCTCCACTGACTTCCTATTATCCTAAAAATAAAATACAATCCATTCATGAATAATGAGACCGTCTTATCTTTCCCTTTCTCCTCTCTGATACTTCACAATTTCCCTCCCTACCATCTTTTCCTCACTCACCCAGTTCTCTCTGCTTGACATCAAGTTTTCCAAGCTCCTATCCGTCCTTGAGACTCTAGAGCTGTTTGTATCACCCTCCTTACAGTTTTATCAGTCTCCTCCTTCTTATCATTCAAATTTCACTTAGATGTTACCTCCATAAACAGGCCTTCCCTGATTATACAATCTAAGTTATTTGACAAGCAACTTGCTTTTTAATTGACCTGTTTTAATAACTTGTATAACAAATATGGTTTTTGTGCATTTCTTTATTATCCATTTGTTCTGCTAAGACATAAACTCTAAGGCAAGATTGTGACACAAAGAGCTTTTGGTCCTATAGCTTCTCCACTCATGCACCTTCCTACCTTTAAAAATAGGCATGATGCTTAAAATTGAATCAACCATCTTGTGACCATGAGGCCATGGAGTAAATCTATCCTTTTATCTTGTTATTTCATACTTTGTTAACTTGATATCATTGTACATTGCTATGCATGTATGGAAATGTTATAATGAAACCCATTAAGTTGGTGTATGCTAACTAAAATATTACTAATATAAAATCATAAAAGATACCTTGGGCTGGGATTTAGCTCAGTTGGTAGAGCACTGTGCTACAGTCTCTGAGGTCCTGAGTTCGGTTCCCAGCACCACAAAAATGGGAGAAGGACCTGGCAATCCACTCCCAAGGCAATCCACTCCCAAGGCAATCCCGAAACAGTCAGCCATTGAAAACCCTATGAGGGTCACTGTGAGTCAGATACTGACTCGATGGCACCTAACAACAACTACAACAAAAGATACTTTACTATTTTATACCTTTTTTTTTTTTTTAGTGGTACTGAGGGACTGAATGCAGGGCCACACACATACTGTGCAAGCACTGTACCACTGGACTGTACTCCTAGCTTCTTTTTTATTTTACATCTTGTGACGGGGCCTCGCTAAGTTATGCAGGCTGCTTCTAGCCTTGAACTCATGATCCTTTTGCCTCTCCCTCCCTAGTCTCTAGGATTGTATGTGTGTACCACCGCACATGGCTGCATCTTTCCTCATTTATTGAGTGAATGTAAAATAATGTAATGTAAAAGGTGAGGGATGGAAAATATCTCTCGAGTAGACAGAATTTGACCATGGAATGTTATTGTTGTTAGGTGCTGTGAAGAGGATCTGACTCATAGTGACCCCATGTACAAGAGAAAAAAAACTACCCGACACTATGCCATGTCCAGCACAATTGTCAGTGCTTCTCTGCTATTCACAGGGTTTTCAGTGGCTGATTGTGTTTTGAGAGTAGGTTGCTAGGTCCTTCTCTCACACCTTGGTATTTCCAGGTGGTCTCCCATCCAGGTACTAACCAGGCCCAACCCTGCTTAGCTTCTGAGATCTGATGGGATGGGATAACAGGGTGGTACAGCCGCAGGCAACCATGGAATAGATTTCTCCTTTTATCTCTCTATTCCAACAGAATTCTTATGTTTCATTGGCCTAATTGTGTTTCTGGTGTCCTAATCTGTCCTGTGTGTTCTGAAACAGAACCTGACATATGATAATAACAAATATTCAATCATTATTACTAATTATTATTTTTGTAATATTAGAGGTGCTGAACCAAGGGCCTCATGCTTACTAAGCAAGTACTATACCAATGAACTGCATCCCCAGCCTCCTTTGTATTTTTTTGTGTTGAGACAGAGCCTTGCTAAATTGCATGGACTGCCTGTGGCCTTGAACTTGTCATCCTCTTGCTTTAGCCTCTGGAGTCACAAGGATTATAGGCATATGCCATGGTGCCTGGCTACTTGTTATAAATACCATTGTTGTTTATTGTTATTTTCTACAACAGATTAGTACATAAATTTGTTTTGGGGAAGTATACTTGTTTCCCATTGCTGCTAGAACAAATTACTATAAACTGAATAGCATGGAAAAATCACAAATATATATTTCTGACAGTAGGTCAACATGCTGGTGGATTCAGCTGATCTTACTGCTCTGACTCTCACTGGACTGAAATCAAGGCATTTACTGATCTACTTTTCGTACTGGATGTTCTCATGCTTCTTCAGGCAGTTTGAAGGTTCAACTCCCTGTGACTGAGGGCTGAGGTCCCCATTTATTTGTTGCTGTTATCCAGGGATTATTCTCGGTTTCTAGAGGCTCCCTGTATTCCCTTGCTTAAAGCTAACATGGCACATCAAGTCCTCATCCTCAAATTTGTCTGTTGTATCTCTCTTCCATCTTCATCTTCTATTGCATCTGTCTGACTGAATATAGCTAGAGGAACAGGTTGGAGCTCAAATAATTAGGTTAGGACTGCCAGCAGCATCTTTCTTATTTTAAAGTCTACAAGTTAACTTTATTTGAAAATCCCCTTTTGCCATGTGTATTCATAGGCAAAATGGCCAGGAGTGTCGTATATGGGTGCCAACCTTCTACCATAGGGAGTCTTCATTTGAAATATGGATCATTCCTGATTTTATAGATAAAGTGTTCCTTCTACACATTGTAAAACATGGGTGCGACTGCCTCATGGTCATAGCATGGTTGATGTAATTTTAGGCATTGTGCTTACTTTTAAGGCAGGAAGACATGGGTTGAAGAAGCAATAGGACCAGAAGCTGTTTTTCTGGAGTAGATATCTCATTTTTCCCTTTATGCCAAAAGACTTCTCCTTATGTTTCATTGGCCCAAACAGGTTTGTGAATACACACAGTTGAAAGAGAAGTAACATAATTAAGTGGCATTTTCTTGGCATTCGCTTTTATTGTAAAAGACTAGCAGGGAAAAAGGAAATTGGTGATAGCTATTGGACTATTTCTCCATCAGATATACAAGGAAGATAAATATGAAAAGAAAGTTATGATTATCTTAACTCATTAAGTAAAAAGTTAGTCAACATATACCAAATTCCACTTTCCAAGGAGATTGTATTTATTGTTGGCTTTCTACATAGTATTACAGGGTGCTTCCATATTTTCATCAATTAAGAATGAGAGCAATTTTTTCCATGCTATTGCAGACATGACAAATCCCTGGGAAACTGAGAAGGTATGGGATGATTGACACCCAAGCTGCATTTTTATTTTATTGAGACGTTAGTATGCTACTCATTGGGAAATAGACCATTGAATGACATTCATATTTACCAGATGGACTGCCAAGGTATATTCAGGTGTCATATTCTCTCTAGAATATAACATAAAGCTGATGCCATTTTGTCAAGGGTTTCAGATCTCATGTTCCAGAATAAGCTGGCTTGTACCGTATAAGCTCCCTGTGTGTTTTCCTGCTTGAGGTAAGCACAGTGCATCTCTAATTTCTCATCTGAAAATCTGCACATTGCCAAGAAAAATCATCTTCAGTGTGCTCCATTTAACTGCATCTCTTCACCACTATTGGATTTTTTTTTTTTAACATTACATGTTTGACCTGCTGGAACACAGTAAATAGGAAAATTCACTTAGGAGGCATATATGCAGGCTTAACTCAAGGGATTTTATTTGTAGACCTCAGTATTCTCAAATCTTTTAAAAATTGAAAAACATGAAAACAATGATCACATCTCTTCTGCAACAGAAAATAAGAACTTGAAACATTTCAAATCAGAGAATACTTCCCTTTTCAAACAGATATTAATTTCAAAGAGTGAGATTAACTTCAAATATTTTACTGAGTAAAGAAAAAATAGCTTATATTTCTTCCTATTATGTCTTATCCTCACTGATTTAATTCTTGCAATAATTCAATAGGCTAAAAACATCCTATTGCTACTCTATTTTATAGATGAAGAATCTGAAGTATTGTCTTTACGTGGGCTTCCCTAACAAAACACCATAGTCTAGGTGACTTAACAGCAGAAACTTTCTAACAGTTCTGGAAGCTAGAAGTTTAGAGTGCTGATATGGTGAGTTGGTGATGAGTGATCTTCTCTTGAGTTTCAGATGGTTACCTTCTATCTGAGTGTTCATAGGACTTCTTTGAGAGAGCATTAAAAGAGCGAGGTGGAACTCTCTGGTATCTCTTCCTTTAGGGCACTAATTCCATCATGATGACACCACTCTCGTGACCTCATCCAAACCTCATTGCCTTCCAAAGACTCCCATCTGCAATTCCCGTTGCATTGGGGTTTAGGATTTTGCATATGAACTTTGGGGGATGCAGATGGTCAGTCTAAACAAGGACAAGACTGGGATTTAGCTCAGTTGGTAGAGCACTGCTCTGCAGTCTCTAAGATCTTGAGTTTAATTCCCAGCACTGCAAAAATGGGAGAAGGGTGTGGCAATCCACTCCCAAGGCAATCTCAAAACAATCAGCCATTGAAAACCCTATGAGGGTTGTGATGAGTCAGACAGGACTTGACAGCACCTAACAACAACAACAAAATAAGTAGAAGGAGTCAGTTATCTTGGTTATGGCCACATGGCAAATAAGAAAGTAAATCAATATTCAAACATGTTTAGACAAAATCTAAAATCTTTATTCTTAAAATATTTGTAATGCAGCTGGGTGTGGTGGCACATGCCTGTAATCCCAGTGGCTCAGGAGGCAGAGGCAGGAGGATTGCAAGTTCGCGACCAGAGGTAGTCTGCATAACTTAGCCTGACCCTGTCTCAAAAAGTGAAAAAAAAAAAAAAAAAAAAAAAAAAAAAAAAAAAAAAAAAAAAAAAAAAAAAAAAAAAAAAAAAAAAAAGGGCCGGGAGTGCAGCTCAGTGGTCCAGCACTTGCAGAGCTTGTAAGCGTGAGGCCCTGGGTTCAACCCCCAGTACCACAAAACAAAAAACAAAACAAACAAACAAAATTTGTAATGCAGCTTCCTTGATGTTCTATAACCATGCTGTTAGGTGCCATTGAGTCGGTATCCAACTCATAGCGACCCTATGTATAGCAGGTGAAACACTTTGTCAGTGCTTCTCTGTCATTCATAGGGTTCTCAATGGGGGATTGTTTTTTGGGAGTCGGTTGCTGCGTCCTTCTCCCAAGCCTACAGCATCTGGTTTTCCCAGGCAGTCTCATATCCAAGTACCTGGCCCTCCTTAGCTTCCCAACCAGGCCTGGCCCTCCTTAGCTTCCAAGATCTGACGGGATCAGATGCCACACTGCTACAGCTGCAGGCTCTATAACTATAGGCCTTAGTAAATGGGATAGAAGGAAATGATTACAGTGGATCAATGCATATATAGAACTATAACCTCAGAATTTTCTTCTTTTAATATGTCCCATCTGTGCAAAGGAATACTATTTCAGCGTATGTGTTGTATTCATAATCAGTTTTTTTCCCAAATGTGGTGTCCTCAGATTTCAAGCACTCATAAAATTTTAAGTAGGTTTCATTGTTTTTCAAAAAGTTGGAAATATTTAACCATATTTGTTAACAATTCTTTGAAACCTTAAATTTCTTTGACTTCAGTTACTTTCCTATGAATTTAGTGTAGAGTAATGACACAATTAAATCCAGCTTACAGCCTTTGATTGGCTTTTATTACAATCAAATAAGTTTCTTAGACGTGATTGAACCTGATCATTTGAGAAGGTAGTAAGTAACATTATCCTATCAGAAGTATAACCAGCATGAAACAATTAAAATAAGGGATAACACTGAAAAGTCTGTATGTTGCCACAACATTATTATTAGCCCAAGTGGGTATGAGTGTGAATTAATATAAGTTGCCCTTATGAATTCTCACCTACATTCAAGCCTGGAATACTATTTTCCTTTCCTATTTATAGTGGAGGGTCAGCTTCATATATCAGATAAATTTTTAACATGATGGATATGTTATAGTAGTTTTATTTCTGTGATCTAATTGAAGAGGTTCAACCTATGGGTCGAATCATAAAAAGCCATAGAATATTTTCCTCTAGAACACATTAAAAGCAAAAGATACAGGGATTGACTTGGGCTTTAAGGTTTGAAAATTCTGATTTCCAGTACTTTATCCTACTTACTGGCCTTATGGCCTTTTATTCTACATGTCCGACATTTGTGATCACCCATGAATAAAATGGTATATTCTCAGCCTTGAAAAATCTTGAAGTCTATTCAAGAAGTAGTGAAGACAGGAACAAACAAAGGCAAATTTTGAAGACTGGAAAAAATATGTAATCATTCAATACACAATGTCATACAACAAGTATCAAGAGTTTTCAACAAACAATGACCTCCCCCAATGGTCAAGACAAGGTGCTAGAAACTGATTTGGTAGTAAGTACTTTAGACAAATTCTCCAATGGAGAATTTAAAGCAACTGTTTTAAGGAAATTCAAGGAACTTTAAGAGAACACAGAGTAACAATTCTGTATTCTAGTAGAAACTTAACAGACAGTTGGAAGCAGTTAAAAACAAATATAACAGAAATCCTTGAGCTAAAAAATACACTAAGTAAAATTAAATATTTGATAGAAAGCACCAATGCCAGGTTAGACCAAAAGAAACATCATGAAGCTTGAAGATATGCTATTTGGAAACACAAATCTAGAGAAAAAAAGAAGAAAAAAGAATGAAGAAAGCCTACAGAAGATTTTGGGCAACATTAAAAGAATGATTTTAGGGGTTATTGGTATTCAAGAGGGACTTTAGAAAGCCAATGGGGTAGGTAGATCATTTGAAGAGATACTACCAGAAAACTTCTGAAACCTAGAGAATGATACAGATAGTCAGATATAGAAAGGGCAAAGGTCACCAGTCATATTTAACACTAACAAGCACATCCTAAGACATATAATCATACTCTCAGAGGTGAAGGACAAAATTCTCGTGTCACTATGAGAAAGAAAGAAATAAAAAATAAGAGTACCTCAATTTACCTGACAGAAGACCTCTCACAAGAGACCCTAAAGACCAGGAGAGAGTGGCATGAGCCTTCTATAGTAATGAAGAGAAGGAAGAAAGCGACATAAGACAACACAAAATAGCCAGACAAGAACACTATACCCAGAGAAGCTATCTTTAGAAGTGGAAGAACAATAGAGACATTCCCAGGGAAACAAAAACTGAGAGACTAAATCTCCAACAGACCTTTCCAATAGGAAATGCAAAGGAAGTTCTTCAAATTGAAATAAAGAGATATTAATGAATAAGGAGTATAGATCTATTTCTTAATATTCTATTTACATAACCTAACTAAGGGAATTATCACATCTGTACAGAAATTTTCCTTTGCAAATGTTTAAACATAGGAGTTAAAAACCTTGCTTGGGAGTTTCCCTGTTGAACATTGAAGCAAAAATCCTTCAGAAAATTCTGTCAAACTAATTTATTAGCATGTATGACCTACCAAAACTAACCCCAGAAGACATAACTGACTTAAACAAGCCCATTACATATACAGAAATAGAAAAGGTAATCAAAAGCCTCCCAACAAAGAAGAGTCCAGGTCCTGATGGATTCACAGCAGAATTTTACCAAACTTTTAAAGAAGATACAATACCAGTCTTCCTCAAATTATTCCAAAGAATAAAAAAGGAGGGAACACACCCAAATGCATTCTATGAAGCTACCATCACCCTGATACCTAAACCAGGAAAAGATTCATCTAAGATAGAGAATTATAGACCCATCTCCCTTATGAATCTAGATGCAAAAATATTTAATAAAGTTCTGGCAAGCAGAATCCAGCAGCATATGAAAAAATTACTCACCCTGACCAAGTGGGATTTATACCACAGATGCAAGGCTAGTTTAACATATGGAAATCAATTAATGTAATCCAACATATCAAGAAAATGACAAACGGAAACCACATGATCATCTCAATTGATGCTGAAAAGGCCTTCGATAAAGTGCAACACCTTTTCATGATAAAAACCCTGGAGAAAATAGGTATAACAGGCAAATACAGTAATTTCATAAAAGCCATTTATGACAAACCTACAGCCAACATTATATTGAATGGAGAAAAACTAAAACCATTTCCTCTTAGATCTGGAACAAGACAAGGATGTCCTCTCTCTCCTATTCTATTCAACATAGTAATTGAAGTCCTGGCCAGGGCAATCAGATAAGAGAAAGAAATCAAAGGGATACAGATTGGCAAGGAAGAGGTCAAATTATCATTATTTGCAGATGATATGATTTTATACCTGAAAGACCCCAAAACCTCAACCAGAAAACTTCTGGATCTAATTAACTCCTTCAGCAAAGTTGCAGGCTACAAAATTAACACACAAAAATCAATAGCTTTTCTTTACACCAATTCCAAACAGGAAGAGAAGGACATTTCAGGAAAAATACCATTCATGATAGCCCACCAGAAATTAAATACCTTGGAATCAATCTAACCAAAGACCCTTCAGATTTCTACAAGGAAAATTTCAAAACATAAAAGAAGGAAATAGAAGAGGACACTGAAAAATGGAAAGACCTCCCCTGCTCCTGGATAGGGAGAATTAATATTGTAAAAATGGCTATCCTACCAAAAGCAATCTATAGGTTTAATGCAATACCCATTAAAATTCCACTGACTGACTTTACAGAAATAAAAAAAATGATCCAAAAATTCATATGGAACCACAAAAGACCACGTACAGCCAGAACACTCTTAAGCTGCAAAAAGAATGCAGGTGGAATCACAATTCCTGACTTCAAGCTATACTATAGAGCAATGGTTGCAAAAACAGCTTGGTACTGCCACAAAAATAGGCCCGAAGACATCTGGAACAGAATAGAAGACCCAGAAATACCTCAACACACCTATTGTCACCTGATTTTCGACAAAGGAGCAAAGCAAGTAAACTGGAAAAAGGGCAGCCTCTTCAACAAATGGTACTGGGAAACATGGTCATCCACATGCAGAAAAATGAAAGCTGACCCCCATCTCTCAATCATTATACATGAGAGTTAACTCAAAATGGATAAAAGATCTCAACATAAAACCAGAAACTTTAAAACTTGTAGAAGGCAAGATAGGCAACACACTCCATCACATAGGCTTAGGAAAGTATTTCCTTAATAGGACTCCAATTGCTCAAGAAATTGCAACAAGAATAGATAAATGGGATTACATGAAATTAAAAAGCTTCTGCACAGCAAAAGAAACAATTAACAGAGTCCAGGAAACCCCCACGAAATGGGAAAAAAATCTTCACATTTTATACATCAGACAAAGGTCTAATTACTAGAATTTATAAAGAACTCAAGAAAAGAACTCCCCAAAAAACAAACAACCCAATACACAAATGGGCAAAGCAACTGAGTAGACAGTTCTCAAATGAAGAGGTCCGTAAGGACATGAAACACATGAAAAAAATGCTGAACATCCCTAGCCATTAGGGAAATGCAAATCAAAACAACTATGAGATTTCACCTTACATCAGTAAGAATGGCCAAGATCAATAAAACAAACAACAACAAATGCTGGCGAGGTTGCGGGGAAAAGGGAACACTCTTACATTGTTGGTGGAGCTGTAAATTGGTCCAACCACTGTGGAAATCAATATGGAGGTATCTTAAAAAACTAAAAATAGATCTACCATATGACCCAGCTATAACACCATTGGAAATTTACCCAAAGGGAGATGGGTCATCATACCACAGAGACACATGCATATCCATGTTTAATGCAGCGATTTTCACAATAGCAAGGATATGGAATCAACCAAAGTGCCCTTCAACAGAAGAATGGACAAAAAACTATGTTATATTTACACAATGGAATACTACTCAGCAATCAACAAAAATGAAATAAGGTCATTCGCAGCAAAATGGATGGAATTAGAGAAAATTATTTTAAGTGAACGAACTGGAGCTCAAAAAGAGAAACACCACATGTTCTCACTCATATGAGGGAGCTGATTCAAAATTATAAGGAACAATCCTATTCAAAGGTCGGATCATAATAAAAGGGGGGGGATAAGAATGATGTCAATATAAATGGTCTAGAAATTGCATGTAATTGTTCTAACAAGATAAAAACAAAGACCACTACAGGAAAAGTTTCTATCTTAAACAGAACTGGAACCCAAGGACATATAGAAAAATATAACTAAGTAAAAGATAGAGAAGACTTAGATGGGAAACTTAGATGGGAATGGTGGAGGGGGGAAGCATAGGGGAGGGTAAGGGGTAGTCTGTATGAATAATGTTTATCAAAATGCATATATGGAAATGTCACAATGAAAACATGTCAAAATGAATCACATTAAGATGTACATTAAAAATTTCCAATAAAAAAAGAAATAGAAGTTATTACTGAAATCGAAAGAAAAAAAAGAAAAAAAAGAAAATTCTGTCAAACTAAATTCAGTAATACATAAAAAAGATCATACGCCATGATCAAGTGGGCTTCATTCCACAGATGCAAGGTTGGCTCAGCATTCATAAATCAATTAATGTAATTCATCATATCAAGAGACTTGCAGACAGAAACCACATGATGATCTCAATGGTTGCTGCGAAGGACTTAGATAATGTGCAACATCTTTCCTTAATAAATGTCTTGATGAAATTATGCAGAGAAGAAACTTACCTTAACATCATAATGACCATCTGTGAGAAACCCGTAGCCAATTTCATATTAAATGGGGAAACTTTGAAAGCATTCCCTCTAAGATCAGGAAAAGACAAGGATGTCCGCTCTCTCCTCTCTAATTCAATATTGTGAGTGAAGTTCTAGCCAGAGAAATTAGGCAAGAGAAAGAAATTAAAGGAATATAGATGGGGAAGGAAGAGGTCATACTATCCTTATTCATAGATGACATAATCCTATATTTAAAGGACCCTAAAAATTCCACTAGAAAACTCTTTGAGCTAATTATCTCCTTTAGGAAAGTAGCAGGATACAAAATTAGCACTGAAAATTCATACTTAAAGAAGGAAAAACTCCTATACATAAATCAAAATATAAAAAATGTACAATTAAACTTAGCATAGAAGGGACAATTTAAGGAGTAGAAAGAAGGAGGGAGTGATCTAGCAGAGGGAAGTGAAGATCAGAGAAGATGGGATGTGCAGGAAGGTCAATGAGTAGGTATGAAGGGGGAGAGGTCAAACTCAATGTAAACAGCACAACTTCCTGAGTATGTTGAAAAAATAGGGGACCATAACTCAAGTATCAGAGTTTAACTAAAAACTAGACATAAAGCTCTATAACCTTTGTCGGTCAATGAAAGTGTTGCTAGAAGTGACGTAAGGGATGCATAATGGAAAAAGCCATTGCTATTTAACTCTGTACTCCATCATAATTTACTAATAAAGGGGAAAAATCAGTAGTCTTCCTTAACCCTAACAGTGAGCAGGAGGAGAATGAAATCAAAACAACAATCCCATTCACAATAGCCCACCAAAAAATTAAATATTCAAGAATCTAATCAGAACACTAAAGATCTCTACAATGCAAAATTCAAAACATTACAGAAATAGCAGAAGATACTAGAAGATCGAAATATCTGCCTTGTTCATGTATCAGAAGAATCAATTATTTGAAAATGGCTATACTAGTAAAAGTGATTTACAGATTTAATGAAATACTCATCAAAATTCCAATGATATACTTTGCAGAAAAGAAAAAAAAATCTTAAAATTCAAATGGAAGCACTAAAGACCACATATAGCCCAAACAATCCTAAGCAGCAAAAACAGTACAGGAGGTATCACAATACCTGACTTCAAACTATACTACAGAGTCATCATGGCAAAAAAAGCTTGGTACTGGCACAAAAATAGAAAAGAAGATCATTGGAACAGAATAGATGACCCAGAGAAACACACCCTAATACAGCCACCTGAACTTTGATAAAGGATGTTCATTGAAGAAAAGATAGTCTCTTCAAAAAATGGTTCTGGGAAAATTGGGTGTCAATTTGCAGAAGAATGAGAATTGATCCATATCTTTCAATCCGTGAAAGAGTCAACTCAAAATGGATCAGAGACCTCAACATAAAACTGGAAACCTTAAAACTGCTAGAAGAAAAGATAAGGAACACACTCCAACAGATAGGCATTGACAAGCATTTCCTTAACCAGACTCCAATTGCCCAGGAAACTGCAGCAAGAATGGACAAATGGGATTATATAAAACTAAAAAGCTTATGTGTAGCAAAGGAATCAATTAACAGAGTAAAAGGGGAGTCCACTGAGTGGGAGAAAATCTCTTTGCATCCTACAAGTCAGATAGAGGACTAATTTCTAGACTACACAAAACTTAAGAAATTAAACTGCAAAATAACAAATAACTTGGTAAATAAGTGGACAGTAGAACTGAATAGACACTGAGATTCCATCTCACTTTTGTAAGAATGGCCAAGATTAACAAAAGAAATAATAACAAATGCTGGTGAGCATGTGGAGAAAAAGGAACCCTTTTATAAGTTAGGCCAGCCATGATGGAAATAAATAGGGAGGTACCTTAGAAAACTAAGAATAGAATGGTCATATGACCCAGCTATACCACTTCTGAGACTATACCCAAAAGAGAAATCAAGCAAGATGCCCACGAACAGAGGAGTGGATTGAAAAATTGTGATATATATCTATATCTATATCTATATCTATATCTATCTATCTATCTATCTATCTATCTATATATATATAATTGGAAATTTTAATGTATACCTTCATGTGATTCATTCTGACATGCTATAATGAAATATTATTCAGCACTAAAGAAGAATGAAATTATGTCATTTACAGCAAAATGGATGGAAATGGAGAATACCATTTTAAGTGAATTAATCCAGATTCAATAAGAATACCACTCATATGTGAGAGGTAAATCTAACTCAAAGGAAGAAAGAAATCATACCTATGTAGGTATGTAGAAATGAACAATCAAACCTATCTAACAGTGGAAAATAGAAGCAGACCAGACAGAAGTGGGAAGGGATCAGTGGGTGAGACCAGAGGTTGGGGAAGTGGGGAATAGGAAGGGAAATAATGTAGAGGGGTAAAGAGGGACAGGAAAAATCTCAAAACATAAGATGCAACTATATGAATAGGTGAAAAAATGGGAAGGAAAACATTGAGAATATAACCCATGATTGCATATGATTTTCATTACATGTTACTTAAATTCCCACTTTTTTCTTTTCTTCTTTAGTTTATACTGTTCTGTATAATATGTAATATGATGAATGTGTAAGCAAAAGTCATTTAATGGTTGCACAATCATCATAGTAAATGACGTTGCACTCTGTACTTCACTGACATATATAAATAAAGTTTAAAAAAAGGACCTTGCTTGGGTCATGAGCATTTTGGAGAATAAAATTCATCTTATGTCAACATCACTTTGAATTGTCACCAGGACATATATGAAAGAATATTCTGATTATCTTACTGTATTATCTTACTGTATTAGCTACTCTTTCTTCCCCAGTAAAGCAGGGCCTGAGACAAGAGTATAGATCATTAATTTTAGAAAGTGTTAGGGGATATATAAAGGGCAATTATTTCTGTGAATCTTTGGGGTATCACATAGAAGGTGCTTCACAATTTACCTCACAATTGCTCACCTGAAGGATGGAAAAGGGGAACATTTAGCCATTCTTCCATTCCCAATTTTCAAGATTTTCCCTGTGCTATTATTATTATTATTATTATTATTATTATTATTACTATCATTATTGTATGGGAGAAGGGCCTGGCAATCCACTCCCAAGGCAATCCCGAAACAGTCAGCCATTGAAAACCCTATGAGGGTCGCTATGAGTCGGATACCGATTTGATGGCACCTAACGACGACAACATCATTATTGTGACTACTGGGAAGTTGAACGTAGGGCCCCATACATGCTAGACAAGTGCTCTACCACTGAGCTGCACCCTTAACCTCAGTCTCTTTCCTTCTTTCCTTCTTTTCTTTTTCCTCCTTCCTTCCTTTCTTTTGCTTTGCTTTTCTTCTTTCTTTCTTTCTTCTCTCTTTTTCCTTCCATCCTTCTTTTTCCTTCCTTCCTTCCTTCCTTCCTTCCTTCCTTCCTTCCTTCCTTCCTTCCTTCCTTCCTTCTTTATTTCCCTTTCTTCCTCGCTCCCTCCTCTCTCTCTCTCTCTCTCTTTCTTTCTTTCAAAATTTCTTTATTATTATTATTATTGTTTTGAGATAAGTTCTCACTAAATTGTGGAGCCTGCCTCTGGCCTCAAACTTGGAATCCTTTGACTTCCGCCTCTCACTCATTGTAGTTACAGGCATACACCATGATTCCTGGCTAAAGACAATTTTATGAGTCCATTTTGTAGGATATTACTGATATTGTAGGATATTACAGATTTTTCTTCAAACTTTATTCCAGATGTTTTTGTGAGGTTCTCTTTTGGTGAGATTGACATTAAAATGACTAAAGAGGTTGCTCTCCACAATATTGGTAGGCTTCAGCCAATCATTTGAAAGCCTGAATAATAGAAAAGGCTTATATTCTCCCAAGTAGGAGAGAATTCTACCTAATGGCCCTTAATTAGGGACTTTGGCTCTTCCTGGTTCTATAGCAGCTTGTTAACTTTTGCCTTGAACTTGGATATCAGCTCTGTAGATATTGAAATCACTAGTCTCTATAATTTTATGAGCCAATTCCTTATAATAAATCAATCTCTAGCTATTGTTGTTAAGTGCCCTTAAGTAGGGTCCAACTCGTAGCAACCCCATGCAAGATAGGATGAAACATAACCCAACACTGTGCCATACATATGATCTTTTTATGTTTGAGCCCATTGTTGAAGCTACTGTGTTTCTCCTCATTTTAAGCTGTGCAACATCAGCAATTGGAGGTCCCAGGGGCCTTACTTTATTCCAGTCATTAAGGCCCACTGTACTCTGAGGAGGCAACTCTCTTCCAGTTGTTTCTTAAATGCCTTTCAGACTGAGGAGCTCATTTCCCAGCACTATATTTGACAGTGCTTCTCTTCTATGCATAGAGTTTTCAATAGCTAATTGTTTTGGGAATGGGCTGCCAGGTCCTGTTCCCTAGTCTGTCTTAGTCTGGAAGCTCAGCTGAAACAAGGGTGGCCCTGCTGGTATCCGAAGTACTGGTGGCATAGCTTTCAGCATCACAGGTATACACAAGCCCCCACAGGGTGACAAACTGACAGACATGTAGGGACAATCTCTAGATAGATAGACCTTAGTGATTCTGTTTCTATGGAGAAAGTTAATATAAACTCTCAACTTTCCTTGACTAGAGGTTGTACAAGTACATAGCAAATGCAGTAAGGGGTCCTTTTAGAAAAAGTCTAGGGCAGAAATGGACAATTAAGTGATGTATTTCAGGTGAAAGTAATGCCAGGTTACATCTGTGAGAAGTTCATTTGCTGTGACAACAGTTGGATTAGAAGGTAGGTAGAGAGGATGTGAGATTAGGCACCAAAGACATTTGACACATGTACTTTTAAAGAGAAATCATATAGAAGAGGTTAAATAAGTCAGGTAAGCCCTTTCATGCTCCCATGAAAACTTAAAACCCAAGTATTTTCTCATCTATTTCAGTGTATTTTTTTTTCTTCCCCCAAAATTCTGGTTCTCAATTTCACTGAAATTTTGACTGAAATGTCCACTCTGGATGTTATAATTATGGAAACTCAAAAGTGTCAATGGCAAGAAAGAAAGAAGAGAGGCTAATAGAATATGATATTTCTTTGTCTTTAGTGACAGAACTTTTACACAATGCATGATTTATTAAAGGAATTTGAGCCTATTAAATCAGAGCAAAAGAATAAAATTCATATCGTGTTTATAATAAGGCTTTGAAAAATGTTGCCAATTCATTAAACAATCACTTGATGATTATTTATTAAAAAACTTACTATATTCCAGGAAGTCTACTATGTGGAATATATTAGTGAATTAGATAAATACACTTTGCTTCCCTCATGAAGTTTGTCATCTAATGGGCAGGGGGTACCAAGAACTTACCATGTGAACAGCTGCTGGCGGATAAGAGGGTTAAGAAATGTTCTTCTAAACAAATATCATATGGTCTTTGCCTTAAGAGGTAAATATCTTTAGAAATATTCACTTTATAGACAAAATGCAAAGAGCCAGAGAACACTCTGAGTTTATGTACAGGAGATTTATGGTCATCAGACTCATGAATTAATAATAATAATACTAATAGTAACAATGAGAATAGAGCAAGACAGAAACCTTGATAGCCGTGGTCAATTCTCACTGCAAACTGGAACCATTGCCCAAAAATCTGAGTCTGTGTTATGATTATTATGTATACAAATGTGAGAGTTTTATAGTCTGATCTCCTAGAAATACAAACACTTGTGTTTTATCTTTGAGGCTGCTTAGTCACTGTCTCTTCTACTTCTATCTTTTGCTGACTTCGACTAATTGCTTCTCTGTATAACTTTTATTGTGAGAGGATGATTGGGCTGCAAATCATCCTTTTGAGAAAAGCTTTTATGCCAAGTCCCTTACAGGCTTCTGTGCAATTTGTCGGGAAGCAATGTGTATTGTGGCAAGGGAAGGTGGTGTTTTCTAATGCAATAGCCGGCAGCAGTTTCCTTTAGAAGGGAAGGCAGCCATAAAATGATAGACTTCTCCATTGCAGAGACAAGATGTAAAAATGCATTCATTCATTTCTTCCTTCATTCAGTCCAGCAGAGAAAACTTAAAAAATAAATTAGACATTTGGCTCTGTACCAGACACTACTCTATGAATTAGAAAAAGCAAGAATTTCTTTACTTGCCTCAGTTTTTTTCTCCTCTGGAAATGATTGTCAATTCCATTGAACTGGTTGATAAAATATGGCTCAGTATACAATAAAGTCTCCTTTCTATCAAGCAGGAATAATGGGCATTGAAAAACAAAGTCACAATTAACTATGTACTGGAGAAGTCACTGGACGTCTCTGTGCCCCTCATGCTTAATTACATTAGGCCTCAACTCTAATGCCACAGGTATATGACCCTTGTATTTTTCCAAAATTTCTCTGAGTACTTGGGATGGGCTACTTCATTCTTCTCTTTACCTCTGTACTATGTTTTCTTATCCAGTTTACTTGTTTGCATACCAGGAAAGAAACTAAGCATAAAAGTCAGTTGTTTCATTGATTTCCACAAAAAAAAAAAATTAAAAAATTCCATTAGGACCCTAGCTCATTTAAAGTACACTTTACTAAAGATTTCGAAGTAAAGTCACACATCATAGAGCATGACCTGCAAGCTTAATCAGTCTATAACAACTTACTGTCCTATATCCCTTCTCAGGTTCTTCCTCAATAAATGTCTGATTTTATTCAGACCAGCAATGAACTCTATTTCCCAGCTTTTCTTTAAAATATTTGTCACAGGTAGTTTCCAATGTGGCTCGTGTGAGCTGGATTTCCTGTTGTTCATGCTCTTGTCTAATTGCCTGCCCTGCAGTATGGGCTGAAGTTACAGACATCATTACATAAATGGTCCCAATTTACCATAATTTGACTTAGGATTTTTCAACTTGACAACGTTAAGAAAGTGACACACAGTCAGCAGAAGCCATACTTCAAATTTTGAATTTTGGTCTTTTCCTAGACTTTTTGTTGTTAGGTGTGTTGAGTTGTGTCGTCCTCTGACTTAGGTTTTCAATGGCTGATTACTTGGGGAGCAGACTGCCACATCTTTCTTTCAGTTTTGCTGTGCGAGGGCTCAAACCTGGGTCTTCAGAAAGGGGAGAGCAGCACTCTACCAGTTGAGCTAAAGTCCAACCCTTTTCCCAGACTAGCATTATTAATAGCAAACTCTCTCATGATGCTGGGCAGTGGCAAGGAATCACAACTCCCAGTTAGCACCATGATCATCAGAGCAAACAATCCATAACTTACTGTGTACAGGATACCAGTGATGTTTGGTAAGTTAGATGTATTAAATGTATGTTGACTTACAATACTTCTAATTTTTAATGTTTTTATCAGGCTATAAGTCCACTGTAAGTCATGATATGGCACAAGTGATGAGCTATAACTTGGTATTAGGTTATTAAAAATGTGTGGCTTCTATTTGGGTGTTTCTTTATGTTTTCTCTTCAATTGCTTGCTCTAGGGAAGCCTACTCCAAGATTGTAGGGTAGCCTTGTGGAGAGGCCCACATGAGTGAGTTAGGGAGTAAATGTTCTCAGATCTGCCAACAACAGATGAATGAGCTCAGAAGTGAATCCTCCCAAACCTGAGTCTTGAGTTGTCCATAGCCAATACTTAGATTGGGACCATGAGGTGAGAGCCTGGGGAAGATATTCCAGCCAAGCCACTCTTAGATTCCTGATTTACTGAAATTTTACAACAGTAAATGCTTGTTTTAAGCTATCATTTGGGGTTGAATTTGTTATGCAGACATAGATAACCAACATTATTCAATTCAGTTGGATAAATTTAGGTTGATCACATTTAAGAGTAGGCTTTACATATTATTCAATACACTGAGGGTAGAAAGAAAGCTTGGAAATTATTCCTGCTTTCAGAGAGCATCCAATCTATTAGTGTAAATTACAACTTCAGTAAATAGAAACTGAAAAAGAAGAAATCCAGTCAAAGGAATAACTTACCCTTTTTTCCTCTTATTTTCTTTTCAGACATTTTTGTTCTGGTGTTTTTTGATTTTACTGATGTGCTTAGCACAAATAGCAAGTTTTATAGGGAAAGCTAAGGGTATTCTCCGTGTGAATTGTCAGGTAAGCAAGATCTAGACTTAGTACAGTTGTAAATAAACAGGATGAGAGTGTCTTAATTTTTCCTGCTGCACTCAAGCTTGTATTTGACAATTTTGTTTTGTGCCAAACATAAGAGGTTTAGCTAGCAGAAGGAAATCTCTTGAGACAGTAGTGTGTTGCAAGTCTGAATTTAGCAATATGAGGTGTTTCTTGGTTTTCTTTGTTTTGCTGTCTATTGTTAAATGTGTTAGACTTGAGATTACACTGTTTGACCAAGGAGCTCACACAACCTTCCTAACAGGTTAAATTTTGCAGCCTTATTTTTCATTATTTCTTTGAGACTCTATGATCCACATGTACAAAAACTCTGGCACATTTCCAGTGATCTAAAACCTCTCCTACTTCCCAGTCCTTATAACATCCTGTTCCATATGTCCAGGATGCTCTTATCTACATACCTGGGTGAGGCCTACTCTTTCTGTAGCATTCAGGTACCATTTACCCAGGATATCATTCATAAGTGAATTCAGAGAACTCAGTAGTCCCCTTCCCACATAGAATTGTTTATATGGTATTATTTGTTCATATATTGAGAACTGAGATCAGTCACTAGAGAACCCAAAGTTGTACAGATTATAACCATCCCCAAGACATTTTAAGATAAGATACAAATAAAAAGAAAACACTTGATATTGAGTATTTTGAAAGCTTGATTTCAGAAGTTCTTATAATCTGGCACTATTTCTTAATGTCTCATAAAGGGCCTGAATCCCAGTTTGAATTATTTGCCTGCCTCTATTGAAAACCCTATGATGGCCACAAGGAGTCAGACTTGACTTGATGGTACCTAACAATAACAATAAACAAACAATAATTCAAGACAGAAACCGTTTTTGTTTACTTTTATGTCCACAATATCTGCCACAGTTCTCGACACATTATATGAACTCAATAAGTAATTGAATAAAAGTGTGAAAATTTAATTATTAATGAATAGTTACATTTTAAGCTCTGTATGATCACAGTAATGGCCTCTATCATGTCTTCGAAGCACTTGGTGGCTTTGATTCCCAAGAGGAACCATTCATCAAGTTTATTAAGAATAAGTAGATTCCAAGCTGAACGTGGTGGTGCAAACCTGTAATCCCAGCAACTCAGGGGGCAGAGGTAGGAGGATCACAAGTTCAAGACTATAGGCAATCTGCACAATTTAGTGAGACCCTGTCTCAAAAACAAAGTACAAAGTGAGCTGGGGGTGCAGCTCAATGGTATGGCACTTGCAAAGCATGCAAGCACGAGGGCCTATGTTCAACCAGAACTGCAAATAAATAATAAATAAATAAAATAACAATAAATGGATTCCAAATAAATACTACAGAGCCATGATAGGTCCAATGATAAACAAGTATTCCACATTGGGCCAATCATGCTAATTAGGAGATTCTTGTGGCCTCAACCTGGGGACTACAAACCTTTGGGTTGGCATGTTCTTCGCTGCTGTTGTTAGGTGCCATTGAATAGGGTCTGACTCATAGCCTCCCTCACAGAGTTTTCAGTGGTTGATTATTTAGGGATTGCTTCAGGAGTGGATTGCCACATCTGTCCTTCTCCCATTTTTTCATGCTAGGGATCAAACCTAGGTCCTCACAGAGTACAGAGCAGCACTCTACCAGCTGAGCTAAACCCCAGCCCAAGTTCTTTGCAGAGTCATGTAAATTGAAAGGAAATTTCATAGAAGGTGGAGATGAGTAGGTGAGTCTGAGCTAAACCTATGAATATCCACTGTCCCTACTATCTATATGTCAAGAGGGCAGAAAACAAAATGTAGTCTATGCCATAGATGACTTTATAATCGAGTTTTGGTGAGAAATTATATAATTACTATATAACTAATTATCAATAAAAATTAAATGTAAAACACGTGTTTTTTAGTTGCACACAATTTAAAGGACATTCCTAACATCAAATCAATAGAAAGGTACAGTAACAACATGCCATAGACTGCTTTCAAGCAGAAGGTAAAGCTCCAGCTTTAAAACTTCTGGAACTAAATACACCTTAAGTAGACTTTTTAAGCCTTGTGCAAATTGTCCTTGGCAGAATGACAAATCCCAACAGCATGCAACATATTAGAGTTGTCTGTTAATGAATGACCTATATTATACACTGGAAAAATAATGACAGGACTGCAAGTCAACATAAACAAAAGAAAAAAGAAGATCTAATCTGCCAGCAAAGCAATTGCTCAATGATAACAAGGAAAGAACGAAAGTACATATTGGTTTTCTTGTTGGCTCATCTGTCTAAACAGCTGTAAAGCTTATGCTTTTATTTATTCTTTTGAATGCTACTAGCTTTGAAACTCCATTGAATAGATTAACATGCCCATTGTCTTTCTAAATTGTCACATCTCACTGTATGTGGCAGAGTGATCACCACAACCATTTGATTTCAGATTGCTAAATGTGGGTGCTTTTCTAGGCAGAGAGGGCTGAATGCTCTGTGCTTAATTGGATTATATGGCCAACCAAACCATTAGAACATAGAAGGAAAAGTCCCTAAATCTATCAATTGGAGATGTAGTTTATGAAGATGCCACATAACTTGCAATGAATTTAATGCCACGTATTTTGCACAATTGGTGATTGCCAGAAGCTTAGTGTTTTGCTAAATACCAGCTTGCTAAGCATTTAACTTAATTGTGAAAAGCAGTCCTATTTTATCTCTAATTAGAAATAGAAACAAATTATTTCTAAGTCTTTCTACCTGTGTGTGTGTGTGGGGGGGTGTTATAGTTCATTTTTAGATACAGAATGTTTCTCCATATCCCGAGAATCTCTTAGTGAGATGTTATCTTGGGACTGCTACCAAAGAGTCTTTTTTCAGATCTTGGAGGAGCATGTCTAGAAGTTATAGGCTACACAGCATTTGTAAACCACTTTATTTGGGAGGAATTTTCAAATTTATTACTATTAATAAGGCTTTGAGGCTTCATGATACACTTTAAAAATACAGCCAAGCCCATGATTTCATTCATTAAACCTAATGTATTCAATATCTATTTTAGTAGCTTTCATGTCAATGGGGAGTTCTAGCTAGCATGCTTATGTGCTTATATTTCATGAATGTCAAAACCCATGGGAAGATAAGAACATGTGACCTTCATTCATCATCATTTTGATACTACTTATGTGTTGAGAACCACTGGCTCAAAGAGCAAAGAGAGATACTGTGTTGTAAATACACAAATGAGTCCCCATTGTGGATTCTTTACGGATCATTCTAACACAGCCAAAGAAGGTACAGCTGGAGGAACATATGAAATTAAAAACAATTTATCATGGTTATTGTTTCTAGGGACAGGTGATGTGGCATTTCATGCAAGGGTCTATAATTGAAGGAGCTCCCAAGAAGCTGCCTCAGCCAAGCTGGTAGGGAGCTGAAAAAGAGAGTGAGGATGGCAGAAGGCCAAGTGGCTTTATGGTAGGGTCATTGTGATTATTGGGGGACAGTGGGAAGTACACAAGCCAAAGCTGCAAGGGGATTTCTTTAATGTTTTTAAATGTCATTAAGTCATATTCAGGGGAGGCAAGCTGGGAACTTGTGGCAAGTAGCAGCCTTGTCACACTGGTATATCTTATCACTTAGGCTGGGCGTGTACAGCCAGTTTGTGGGGATGTTGAGGTATCAGGAAAGTATGAAGTTTTAAAAGTTTACAGTACAGGTACTTTCTTTGCAAAGCTGATTCAAGAACCCTAAGTAGGAACCAACTCTTCTTGTAAAGTTTTTTATTTTCTAACATTGTCAGTGGGGCTGGGGTTTAGCTTAGTCAGTCGCATGCTACTCTGAGGTCTCTGAGGCCCTGGATTTGATCCCAAGCACCACAAAAAGTGGGATAAAGATGTGGCATTTGACTCATGAAACAATCCTGAAACAATCGACCATTGAAAACCCTATGAATAGCAGAGAAGCATTGACACAGTGCCGGAGAGTGTTTCATCCCGTTGTAGGGTCGCTATGACTTGGACCTGACTTGACAGCACCTAACAACAACAGCAGTATTGTTAATTAATTTTATCTGCCCTTTAAAAAAGGTAACAGATTTGATGCTCATTGCCATTGTCCTTGAGCAAGAATATCATGGAAATACACTTTTTGTCACATCATGTTTGGCTTTTTCTCCTATATTTATGCTCATATGGCCATTTTCCTGAAAAGAATCATAGGGTTTAGAATGGCATTTAAAGTCAGAATGACATGCATGATATTTATGAACTGTGTAACCATGAGCAAGTAGATTATCCTCAATAAGCTTTAGATATCTTTATCTATCGGCAGGGCTCATCATATCTACCTCAACACAGCTTAAGGAGAACTAAACAGGTAAATACTCAAAAAGGTGCTGGTACAATAGGAGACATAAAAATACATATCACATATTGATGTCTTCCAGTATTAATAAAGGGCTACAGACTACTTTATGAGTTTTGAGGTTAAATGTTTCCAAATATAGAATTCTTTTTCCAAGTTTTAGAAAGGTAATATTTAGAAAGGTAATAGAAAGCATATATTCCATTTCATATAGTACTGGCATATTAATTATTCAGATTTTTTAAAAAATATTAAGACAGACTTTTAAAATATTACAATTGACTTACATCTTTCCAGGTCAGGTCAGATTTTGCATTAACAAGTTACAAAAGTGTATTAGCAAGAGAATTGGGATCTCAGGCTGGAAGTTTATTATACATATATTATGAGAGGTAGCCTATTTTAAATGCTTAGTAAACATCTGGCTATAGTTTGAGTGCATATTAAATGTTCCTCTCTTCTTGATCTTTGCTCTCTTCTTCCCTCTAAAATCTGGCCCATTTTCTAGCTTTCCCGGTGCCATGGGTTCAACCCCCGAGTCCCTCCTATGGGAAAGCTGTGTGTTTCAGCATGAATTCACACAGGGCATTGAACTTTAAAACAGGTTTTACGCTCAGAGTTTTTTGCCATTTCTTACAGACTGTCATCTTTCTCCTATCATCTCTCTTTTCCCTCTTGTTAAGAATTTTCTACTTTTCCACATGTTGCTATTAAAACTATGATATTAGCTGGGGGTCATAGTGCATGCCTGTAATCTCAGCAACTCTGGAGGCTTTGGTGGCAGGATCTCCAACTGGAGGCCAGAGGCAACCTGTATATCATAACAAGACCCTGTCTCAAGATAAAAATGAAAAAAGGGGCTGAGGTTGCAGCTCAGGCTTAGAGACTTGCCTAGCATGTGGGCGATCCTGGGTTCAATCCTCCAGTAGTGAAAAAAACAAAACAAAACAACAACAACAACAACGAAACCTAGTGATGTCAGCTCTTATTTTTGATGGATTGAGTTGGATTCATTAGTGCTATTCCCAACTAACTCTTTCCCCCCCGAAATGTTGCCAGAATTTTGTGCCTTTGCTGACTTAATGATGACTGCAGAATCAAATGGAGGTAGTGTGGGGATAAATAGCACATCTACATAAACATATACATACAGACATATGTATATACATTGCATATATACATATATACATATACCACACACAGTCATATGTATTATACACCCAGCACTCATATTTTTCCTCAAAACATGGACCTACATTAAGTCTGAAATGTGTGTTCTTGATATATTCATTGGAAAACCCCTTATGGCTTAAGGGTGTACCTATGATTACCCTGTAATGGAGGTGGGAGAGAAGCTATCCCATGCCTTAAAAATCTCCTTCCTTGAAGGGCAACTCATAAACAAAACAAAGCAAAACAAAACACACAAAAACCCCACTTAGTGGATATTTGAAACAGTTTAAGCATTATAATGGGTTCTATTCTGGGTCACTTTGCACACCCAAATTGTTTTTTGAGACTATTAACAATGTCATGCTGAGCAATTTAATAAACACAGTCGTGGTAAAGCCTATTACTTTTGTTTTACTGGTTTGAAAAATCATCCATATATATATATATATATATATATATATCTATCCATGGTGATAAGCCTCCTTCCTTAACTAGAGAATCTTGAAGAATAACTTCTGCATGTATGATAAGAATCTTTTATTTGTGGGTGACAGAGCCTATTTTGCAGTTTCTATTCACACTCAAATTGTTCTTGAAGAACAATTCAGGCATCATTTGTTCAGGCCTCCCACACACAGAATAGGTTAATAGCCAATGTCACCTTCACTGGGCTGTTCTTTGGATAGAAACCATTACAGGAAATAGCTATTTCAGTGAGTGGCATATTAAAGTCCTAGCCCAGAGCTCTGTCTGCCCCTTGTTCCAGTACTTGTGAGTGTGGCTCAGTGAGGAAGCTGCAGTCATACCCTCACCATGACATAAATACCAGCAAGTCTAGCCCTAGGGTGAAGCATGAGAAAAGTGGCAGCTTTGAGTGATCCAAAACAGCTAACAGAGATTGCTGACTCCTCTTCATCCAACCTTTCTCCTCCAAGTGCTTGGGAACCACCCATTTTATTTTGATCTCCCAGCCTCATATCAAGTGGCCTTTTGTACTTTCCATTGACTTTCCAGCCACCCTTATTTTTGAGTTTATTAGCTCAATCCTAGAATCTTACCCCTGAGCTGAGTTCCCTGACTTCAGTGTATTATTTCTCAATATTTGTGCCCACTAAATGTTCTTCTCAGGCTGGGTGCTAGACAAAGCTTTGTGAATCCTAGAGGAACTGTCAGGTTTCTTCCATGTGGATATTAAGAAGGATGAAACTTGTCTTTTTTCCCTTTTAATTTTGGCTGCTTGGAAGTTCTAAACCAAATGTGGTGAATCAAGAGTGTAAAGACTCATTTGAATTACATTTTTGTGGCATTTATTTATATTTCAGTCTACATCTAAAGCTCACATTTTAATGTGTGCCTTTCCTGATCCAGATATCTTATGTTAACTCATTTGCCTTATTCTCACTTTTTCAACTCCAGTAGAACACAACTGGATTAATTGTAATTGTATGTCCATATTGTACTTACATTTTCTTTTTTCTTTTTATTGTAATACAACTAATTCTTCATGGAATCAAGCAAAGTATAAGTAAATAATGAGTATGTAAGTCATACCTTTGCAGCATGAAGAAAAATGAATACAGAAGCAGCAGTAGAAAAAAGCAGGTATTTACTCTGCCTGACAATCTGGATTGGTGATGAGATGGCTTTTTCTAGGAATAAGAAGACAAAAGAGATGTTAGGAGATGAGAAAGACAGAAAAAAGATAGTTACCATGGATGACTTCTCTGTGTAAGAAATATCCATCAATTTGTAGGAACAAGGAAAAGTTATATTCAAAATGAGGGTTTTTCTGCCCTGAAAAAGGATTTCCCTCTTCCCTAAAAGAGGATTCCCTCTTTAGCAAGTTCTGCAACAATAGCCCAGAATTAATAGGAGATAAAGGAGATGGCTTTTACAGAGGCACTTGACAGGTGATTGTTACAAACTGGCAGGACTTAGAAAGAAAGTTGGCATTGCTGAGAAATGATGAAGCAGGCAGTAATGCCAACTCCCAGTACGTGGGACAGGCTTAGGTCGTTACTCGCTTCCCTTCCTCCATCTTTCCTTTCTCTTTGCCCTCACCTTGCTCCTCCCTATTTTGATTTTGTCTGTTGTTTTCATTTCTTTTTTTCTTTTAATACTAGGGTATTGAACATGCTAGGCAAGTGCTCTACCACTGAGTTCTATCCCCAGCCCCCTCTTATTTTTATTTTGAGATAGGGTCTTGCTAAGTTGTGCAGGCTGCCTTGGGCCTCAATCTTGTGATCCTCCTGCCTCAGCCTTCCAAGTCACTGGGATTCAAGGTATGCACCTTGCACACCTTGATAGGGCTTCTCCCTATCTTTCATTTTCTTCTTTCTCATCTCCTCTCTTTTCCTTATAATCCTCTTCTTCTCTTCCTTCTCAGAAGCTATTTGTTCACCCTCTATGTGTTAGACCTAACGGGATTAAAAAGATATATATCTACTTCAACATGCCTGAGTTTCTATTTTAGTAAATAATATGTAAAAATTAAATTAAAATAAAATGAGTAGAATTTATGATTAGTGATACAAAGAAAATAATCAAAGTGTTCGGAGAAAGAGAAAAAATAGGTAAGGAGGTAGGGTGCAAGTTATTTTTGTTAGAGAACTTAATTTCTAAACTATATGATTTAGTAATTGAAGTAACAGAAGACTCCTGAAAACCTAGAGGAATTTAGAACATCAAATCTCATTTCAATATTTATTCTCATATGATGTTATAATTTCAGGGAAAGCAAATGTATTCGTGGTTGTATGTTTCTACTTGGGCTTTGTTTGTCTTATATTCCTATTCAGTTATTCAAAAGTTGATGCCTTTAAGAACTTACAGAGTAAGTTCTCAAAAATGCTTTAAGAGTAAAACTATTTGATTTTTCACAGAAAATGCAAAAATGTCCAGATTTCTGTATTTGTCATTCTCTTTCAACCATGCTTTCACTGTATGGATGAATCTCGGCTGTTAATTTTACATTTCAAGTTTTCATTTTCTATGTATTTCCTGGGGCTGGGATTTAGCTCAGTTAGTGGAACACTGTGCTGTGCTCTTTGAGGCCCCCTGGTTTGATCCCTAGCACTACAAAAATTGGGGAGGTACTAGACTTGATGACACCTAACAACAACATCATGTATTTCCTAGGGAATTGTATTCAAATTTATTTCTTGGAATCATTTTAATTGTTTCAAATTAGGGTCCTAAGGCTTTAAAATAAAATAAAAAATCCAAACAAAGATCAACAAAAATTCATTAGTCCTGTGAGGAGTACCAGAAGTTTCAGTTATGATCTCTGGTTGTTTGGATGAATTAGACTATGAGTGACCTCTGTCAGCCCAGAGACCCTTCTCACCAGCGCATTTGCTTTTCCATCACCAGACAGAAAAGGAGGAAAAGGCTAGAATTTGATGTTTAATTTTAGACTGTGAACTACAGTGTTATCACTTAGCACTGTTTTAAAACTGATGTAATAATAATTATTGTTATATGTCTCATTTTCCTATTAATCAGGTACTTCACATATACTTACTTCATTTAAGAAACTTATAAGGATTATAGATCTGGAAAATATAAAATGAAGAAACTGAGTCTTTGAAATATTAAACATTTTTTACAGCTGCTTTTATCAGTTTGTAAAAGAAAAAGGTTGAATTTGGTTGATTTTTTTGAATCTATAGCTCCACGATTTATTCTTTGAACTGCCATGGTCCAGTATTGCTCTCTGCTTCAAGATAATGGTAGACTAGTGTAAAAAGTTGGTAGAGTGTCTGTTCAGTTGGTAGAGTGTCCCTGTGCAGTCTCTGAGGTCCTGAATTCGATCCCTAGCACTGCAAAAACAGAAGGAGGACTTGGCAATCCACTCCCAAAGGAATCCTGAAACAGCCGTTGGAAACCCTCAAACATGACTTGATGGCACCAAACAACAATAACAACAATGGTCAAATAGTGAATACTCTTGAAAGAGCCTCTACAGATTTGGTATTTGAAAGGTACTGAGTGAAGACAAGGGAATATATCATAGTAATCTAAAAGAAACTGGGAAGTTAGATGTATGTGAAAGTCATTGAAGGATTTAATGGAGGGGGTTAATCCAATTTATCAGACCATTGAATCCTCATGGTACCTTCTCAAGAGTAGTTGTTACTATCTTGTGTTGCAAATTAAGAAATAAGGTTTAGAGATTATGTGATCTGACACTTACCAGCTGAGTGGGAGACCTTGCTTAGAGCCTAGATCTGTATTCTCTTTTTTAAGACAGAAAACTGTTTTAAGACAGAAAAACTATCTCTTTATAGAGTGATTGTTATCTAATATAAGCAATTAGAGTTAACTCATATGGAATACCTGTTACAGTAAGTAGAGAATATAGTCATTAACACTCGCAATTCTTGTCATTTATTATTATCATCACCATCACCTAAAGTTATTGCTCTTTACGTTGTACCAAGCTTTCCTAATAATGTGGTCTTATTTATCACCAACAGTGAACTATCACCCACAGAAGATTAAACCCTCCTTTAGAAAGGAAACACTGCTTTTATAGGTGAAGAATACTGGAAGACAATCTTTAGATATGCAATGAAACTGTTGTTAAGTAGGTTAGGAAATGTGGGCGGTAATAAAAGCATCTCTGTCTTCACCTTCAATAGCATGAAGGCTAGTTGACTAATGGCCTAAGTGTTGCATTCTAATATGAGGTACAGTGTCTGCAAAGAGGTGTTGCTTCCCACAGGCTGCTCCATGCAAGGAATGGAGAGTGGCATGGATTCCAAGACAGGCTCGCTGCTAGGAAGCATGGCACTCTTCTCATTGGCAGCCTTGGCTCCTGAAATCATTGGATTTGATGAAACTTTTTTTAGAATAGCACTGTAGTCTAAGACTTCTGAAGTCTTTCTTTTCATCATTCTTCATTCCACAGAGGTGGAACCTACATTGAGCTGTGATGGCATACCCCACTCTCCTTTTCTCTATTTTCTCTCAAAAGACTTTCCCTAATTTATCTCTTGCATATCAGTCATCTCATGGCATCTGCTTCTAAGAAAGAAAAATGCTCAATGTAGATATTCTCCAACATCTTAATCTCCAGTTAACATTATCTTTGGAAAAAACAACCAACCAACAAACAAAATACTTAATCTTGGATCCCTACTTTTTAACCAGACTAGAAAAGACAGGGCATAGTACGTGCCTCTTTTCACACCTCCTATTTTATGATTTTAGAGCTGTTAAAACCTGTATATAACATAGATTAACACATTTTTTCTTGTATTTCATTGCTAAATCATTGTCGTGCTAAAGAGTTATGCCATGTGTAAATTATTCTTTGATCTATTAACAAATATTGTTTTATCAAAAAAGTACATTGCTTTGATTTTTGGTTCACAATACCAACATGTAACAAAACAACAGTAGAACTCCTGTCTTTGAAGATTTACCATCATTAGCACTTCTAATCCAGCACTACTTGTATAATTTTAGAATAAAGCATACAGTGACTCCCTAATTGGCTTTTCCCCCTCAAATTAAAAGTACTTTAATTAAAGAAAATTCTATATTCGTTATCAGCATCAAAAGCTGACTTAAAAATTCAACTATTCTCTTTTTAGTTTGGAACTTGTGGCAATAGTAGCAAAATTTAAAACCCAATCATGATAGAAAAAAGAAATACAATTCTGCTACTAGGTAGATTGTTTCTTCCTAAGTCAATACTTGAATCTGAAGGCACAATACCTGTATTATCCCACCTAAATGACAAGCAGAGCAAATATAGGATTTTTAACACAGAAGAAAGGGTTATGGTATTTGTGCTACAACAATAAGAAACAATAGTTATTGTTTGTCCTTAATTAAGAGGCACACACTGATATTCCCTCTTTATCAATAGAATGCATCATGAGCCTAAGAAAATGGTAGATTTAATCTAAAATAGAGTGCTGATATTTTCCAAAATCACTAACATATTATCTCATTATAGGACTATTTTTGAGAATCTTATTCTAAGGGTTTGATCAATAAGAACTTAAAGAAGGATTTAATGTTGATGATAGGATTTTCTTCTCTTGAAAGATGCCACCCTGAGAAAAAATGCATTAATGGGAAAGAAAGAATTTTTGAAACTTATTACTTGATAAAATTTTATAATATCTGTTTAAGATTTTTTGCTTTCAAAAATTTCAATGTAATAGTATTGATACAATGGTATGTCCAAATTTGATACACAAGAATTGAAGAGATGGTCATTCCAAACTTTAAGGTGTACCAGATTGAAATATAACAAAATTATTCTGAGGAAGAACACATTCACTTAAATCCACCCTACCTGTGAGATGCACATCCAAATTTTATTAAAATAGTTTATATTTTTAAACATTTTCCTCATATTTTCAGATTTGTACAAATTTGGGTCCTGTTCAAATGAACTCAGAGAGAAAACAGATGTATCATTAGTGTTCGTGGAAATCAGGTCCATGAGTAAAATCGTGCCTGCTGTGGGGTGGGAATTACCTACCTGGGCTCAATTTGTGGTTGGATTAACTACATTTCAGTTTGAAAGAAATTGCTTGCAAATGTATTAGCCAGCTTTCCAGATGAAAGTCAAACTATGAAATCAAGCTTAGGATGCCAAAAACATTATTTCAAGGAATTCATACGATCCCTCACTCTACACTATGGACTGAAATATTCAGTAGTACCACACCAACTCAGTCTAGCTTGGCAGGTTTTATCCACTTAGGTATCAACAGTTGCCATCAACATTTTAAAATGTTGATTTGGAAAAGTGTAGCTGGCCAAGATTCTGTCATTTTCACTTTTAAAGCCGTTTGTAAGGTACACCAAATCCTCTATTTCTCAATGGGTAGAGATGGACTCAAGGTAATTTATGTAGAGTATTGGATAGTATCATCTTAAACAGAATGTTCTATATCACAGTAATTATATTTCTCTTCTCTCTCAAGAATATATATATAATGCATACACACACACACACACACACACACGTGAATGATGTGTTTGTGTGTTTTAAAAAATACGAACAGGTTCAATTGTTTTCAAATTCTTTAAGTCATTTTTGAGCAGATTCTTCACTGCGAAACTGTCTTCCTTCTGGATTCCAGCTACATTCCATGATCATATAAGAATATTACATCAGTACAGTAACTGCTATAGTCAGGATGCTGAATGTTCCTCAAAGGCCCATAGTGGCACTACTGGGAAGCACTGTGGACTTTGAACAGGTGGGGCCTTACGGGAGTCCTTAGGTCACTGGGGACATGCCCTCAAAGGGAACTGTGGAAGCCTGGTCTCTTTTCTTTTTCCTTTTTTCTTCCTGGCTTATGAGGTAAGTGGTTTGACATTGACACACATTCTCACAGTGGTGTGAGTCATTGCCAGTTGCCCAAAGCAATAGGATCACCTGGCAATATAATCCTGGAACTTCTAGAACCATGATCTTAAAAACCAAACCAAAACAAAACAAAACCATTCATCATTATAAATTAATTGCCTCAAATATTTTATTATTGTGACAGAAAGCTGACCAATATAGTACCTTAGAGATTAGAAAGGGCAGACTCTCATTTTCTTAATTATTTGCACTTCCAATTGAATACCTTTAAGCTTTATTAATTTGTTGAATAAAATAGTTTTTTTTTTTCTTGAATAGAGTCCAGCAATAGCGCTGACAGCCATTAACTCTAGTTACTGTCATGGTTTCAAATCTATTACATCTTCCCCAAGCCTACATCCTCTCCAACACACAAACTCCTATAATTCTAAACTTTGTGTTTATTATATTTTATTTTCTGCTTCCTTGGTTCCTGGCTGTGCTTTGGTCTGAAAATTTGGCCAAATATTAGGGCCAGATCTTTCTTCTCCAATCTTCACTCCATTATCCAGTCAACTGTTTTTGGTGAAAACATGGACTTTCTCTGCCTTTTACTCCAGCAAAGTTTTTTCATGATTTTATGGGTAGAAAAACCTAACTTACTCACAATTCTAGAATGTAAGCATATTTCAACCTCAATTAATTATCCATTCACATGTCATACCTACATCTCAAGAAATCAAGAACCTACTCTCAAATTAGTTATTATTATTTATAGTAGTAACTGCACATTCAGACAATAAAGAGCAAATGCTTGGAATTTGTTGAACAGTTTATAGACATAATTGCATTTAATGAAAGCAATAGCATTTCCTAACTAAATAGTAATCTGGGATTCACTTTAGAGATTACAACGATCTTTCATATCCAGTTATGTTTTGTTTAGCTGCAGCTCTTTAAAAATAAAAACTAAGTAATCAGAAGACTTTACAAAATACAACAAATGTCACTTTTGGAAAAATACATATGGTAACACTGAGAACAGATTTCTTCAAGTGGAGATTTACTACTTCCTTTCAGAGTTCATTTTACTTCTTGTAATAATCTAGTGAGCTGAAATTTAGCTCAGTTGGTAGAGCACTGCGCTGCAGTCTCTGAGGTCCCTAGTTCAATTCCCAGCACCGCAAAAATGGGAGAAGGACATGGCAACCCACTCCCAAGGCAATCCTGAAACAGTCTGCCATTGAAAACCCTATGAGGGTCACTATGAGTCGGATACTGACCTGACAGCACCTAACAACAACAACAAATAATCTCCTACCATTCTTTATTACTTTATACTTCCTTTACTTTATTCATCTTACTTTTTAAAATTTGTATCAATCTCTCTTTGTTATTCATTACATCTACATGACCAAGAATTTCTGTAAATTCTATCTTCTGAATGAGGGGCCATCAATCATTTTCTTTAAAAGGCAAACTGTAAATGTTATATATTTTGCCAAGTGACCAAGTCTCTGTGGTAACTTCTCAAGTCTATTATTATAGTTCTGAAGCAACATAGACAATATGTAAGACTTTGGGGATAACTGTGTTCTATAAAACTTTATTTACAAAAATAGACTGCAAGCTGGGATCAGGATCTGCATTTACTGAGTCCTCTAGATGATTACATTCCAAAATGTTTTGTCTGGAGCATTATATCCATGAAGTGCTCCACAAGACAAGATGATCCCTTCATCAATGAGTTTAGATAACAAAGTATGTGGGTATCAGGAATTTCCTTCTTTTTATTTTTGTGGTATTGCAGAGTTGAACCAAAGGCCTCAGGCATGCTGTTTGTAAGTGCTCAATCACTGAACCATACACTTAGCCCATTATTCACTTTATATTTTGAGAGAGGTTCTCACTAAGTTACACAATCTGCCACTGACCTTGAACTGGCCATGCTCCTGCCTCTACATCCTGAGTCACTGGGATTAAAGGCATGCACCACTGTGCCCAGCTAGCAATTTCTATTATCTGAAAAATTGTGCTGTTGTGAGAACCTTGCCTATGTTCACCTAATTCCCTAACAGATGAGATAATAAAATCTCTATTATACATTTAACAATTATTATTGTCTCCAGAAATACCTTAAACTATGCTTTTCAGAGAAAGTTTTGAGTCAGTCATGGTTCTCCATCCTCACTACCACTGATCTGGTTTAGTTCCTTAGTTTCCTTTCCTATTTTATTTTATTTTTATCTTAAAAAGTAATGTATGCATGTAAGGAAAAAAATGAAAAGTAACAAAGGACATCTTATAAAAAGCAGATCCCTAGAGCTTCAGTTTCTACTTTAGAATCAAATGGTGTCAGTTTTCTGTGTATCTTTCTATTATGTTCTTTCTATATACAAGCATAATATTAGTGTGGGTGTCTGTGTCTCTGTGTGTGCATTCTTTTGATCTTTTTCTTTGACATGATTTTGGAAATACTATAGAAAAAGGCTAAGTACCTTTCAAAGTCATTCTATTACCTAAATATAGAGTCAAAACTCTTAGATAGAGAAAACTATATAGTATGTTTTAGGATTATTTCTTACCTCCAGAACCATTTCCTACCACTTTTACATTTAAAATCACTTAGACTCTATGAATGTCAATTTTCCTATCTGTAAGATGGAAAGGAGAGAGGAAATGATCACTTGGTGTTATAGACAACCTTTTATGAAGATTAATCAACTTATGTCTGTAAAATATTAGGCACATAATAAATATTCAGCAAATGGTAGTTGAGAAGCAGTCATGGAAGGAGTCATATTATATGGAAAGTTTATCATTGTGCAAGTGAGGTTTTGCCAGCAAGGATCTGATATTTTATGGCATTTTGATGTTTAAAATTTATTTTATATGGATAACTCTATTAATCCTCACTCATCATGTGTTTATTCTGCATATCATGGTGACTGGACTATAGTAAGAATTCAAATGTTAAACCATATGGACAAGGATTTCAAGGTACTTATATGCTAGAATGGGAAATACAGGGTAGGTCAACCAGTGCATAAAGTTGGTGATTACACATTATGGTGAAGACTATGTAGGTATAAAGGAAGTGATATAGTACAAATTAAAGTGTGGTTTGCTACTAAATTCAGAGAGCAGGGCTGCTGAAGGTATACTGCATGTGAGCCCCATTCTTGCAAAACAAAATGTCGATGATGGCTCTGGGGTTAGGCAACAAAAGTGGTCCTATTTAACCTATAGGGCACCAGGAATATTCCTGGGACATATTTTACATTGGGTCAAGGCAAGGAAATCATTAGCATTCTTTAAAAAAGAAGATAGTTGTTTTTTTTTTCAACAGACTACTGGTGGAAGGATAACAAATAGGAATAGAATAGAACAATGACAAAAGGACAAGAGCTAACCTTTTGTTTAAGCACAGTGGCACAAATGGCAAAAATCACTTCTCTGATCCTTTCTTCACTTTTCTTCATAGAAATTTGGGGGATAGAATGAGAGAAAGTGCAAATGTGTGTTCAGGAAATGTTGACTGATTCACTTCTGCTGAGAAATAACAGACCTTTGGCAAAGGAACACATAGTCAAACCATTGCCAGGACACATTATGTAGAGAATTTACAAGTATGTAATAAATTTTGGTTACTCTTTTCCCCTACAAATAAAGAGAAGTCATTGAATTATTGTTTAACCCCAGAACATTAACTAGAGAGAGAAATACTTCCTTTATGACTTTTACAACATAAGTATAACCTGTATTATAGAGACTTTATATATATATTTCCTTATGAATCCACATAACCACCCTATAAAATAAACATTAATATCCCTATTCTACAGGTGAAGGAACACCTACTAAGTCTTTGAAAGAAATAGGAAATAGTTTAATGATGCCTTTATTTCAATCTTTTTGTTGTTGTTGTTGTTTTTGCCGTACTATGGGTTGAACCCAGGCCTTGTACATGCATGCTTTGCAAGTGCTGTACCACTGAGGTGCACCCCCAGCCAAATTTTTTTTTTACTTTTTGAGACAGGGTCTTGCTAAATCATGCAGATGGCCTCTGGTCTCAAACTTGTGATCCTCCTGGGTCTGCCTCCTGATTTGCTGGGGTTACAGGTATGTACTACCCTGCCCAGCTTCCTTTATTTCAATCTTAATGTGTTGACAAACAGATGTTTCTCATCTAATGATGGGTTATATTCTAGTAAAATTACTGTAAGTTGAAAATATAACTTGAAAATGCATTTAGTACTCTTAACCTATCAAGCCTTACAGCTTAGTCTAGGCTGCACTGCAGTGTCTGATCCCATCAAATCTTGGAAGCTAAGAAGGGTTGGGCCTGGTTAGTACTTGGATGGAAGACCTCCTGGGCACACCAGGTGCTGTAAAGTTTGGAGAAGGACCCAGCAGCCTACTCCCAAAAACCAGTACACCTTTGAAAACCCTATGAACAGCAGAGAAGCACTGATAATAGTGTTTCACCTGTTGTATATAGGATTGCTATGAATCACACACTGACTCGATGGCACCTAACAACAACATTAAACATGCTTAGAATCTTCACATTAGACAAAATTTTGGCAAAATTAGTCTACTCAAGCCTTCTTTATAACGAAGTATTGAATATCTCCTGTAATTTATTAAATGCTATATTAAAAGTGAAAAATAAGATAGTTGCCTTTTTAA
The DNA here is from genome assembly GCA_007922755.1 of Pedetes capensis. Classification (NCBI taxonomy): domain Eukaryota; kingdom Metazoa; phylum Chordata; class Mammalia; order Rodentia; family Pedetidae; genus Pedetes; species Pedetes capensis. Next base: position 4,153 of record VMDO01007764.1, on the reverse strand, counting down.
TAATCATTAAAGTACAATTACTGTTTGTTAAAGTAGGTTTCTACTTAATATTTATTACTTTTAAATCATTGTAAATTAAAAAAGTTATAAGCCAGGGATCATATGTATATAATTTCTGTACCTAGTTCCTTAGATATATCAGATTCTTTACGTGTGTGTGTGTGTGTGTGTGTGTGTGTGTGTATAGTTATATATAGCTATATATATAACCATATATATATGACTAATATAGTTTTCCAAGCTGGGTGCAGTGGCTCACATCTATAATCTTAGTGACTCAGGAGATAGAGGTAGGAGGATCACAAGTTCAAAGGCCAGGGGCAGCTTGTGTAATTTAGTGAGATCCTGTCTCAAAATCAAAAGTAAAATCAAAAGTAAAAAATAGGCTGGAGGTGCAGCTCAATTAAAAAGCACTTGCAAAGCATATTGAGGCCCTGGGTTCAACCCCTAGTTCCACCAAAAAGAAAAAAAAAATGTAATGGTGTTTATATTATTGGTAACATTATGTTGTTTTATAGCTAAAATGGTATAGAATCCCCTTTAAATCTAAGTTGGCTTTATTCTGTCTCAACAGGTAATTCAAAACTCGGAGGCTCTCTGGGCCCATGTGCTATCCAACCAACAATATTGCACACAGTGATCAGAAAAGGGGGATGCAGGCACATGAATGCTGGAGACAGTATTTGTGACATGGAGAAGAAAGACAGTGAAGAAGGATTTCTATTAGCAGCCCTGGGGGGAGGACATGAGTAGGGATCAGGAGGAATGGGGCTGTGAGCATGCCATGGTCTTCAGTGACAAAAGCATTTCTAAATATAGGTAGAGAATTCTGTAAGCAGGATCAGCCGGTGGTCCCATAGTGTTTATGAGAATGGCAGGTATATAAAAGTCAGAAATTTCTGTGTGTGTGTGTGTGTGTGTGTGTGTGTGTGTGTGTGTGTGTGTGTGACAGAGAGAGAGAGGGACAGACAGACAGAGAGACAGCAAGATAGAGACAGAGACAGAGACTTTGATTCTTTGTGAAGTCTTCATTTGAATGAAAAATATTACCTTTTTATGTATTTTTAAATTTTTATTAGTTAGGCTGAAATACTTTGTCACTTCTGTGGCTTGACTACTCTTATTAAACTCCCAAACTGAGCTCACTCAGCTCAGTCATAGCCTCCTCCAGGAACCCTTCTGTCACCCCATTCCACTTGCTTTGCACATTCCTCTTCTGGTGTGCTTACTACGCCACACTAAATATTATTTCTTCCTGTGCCTGACTTTCTTGTTGCTGGAGTTGCTTGAGGACAGGGAGGATGCTTTATTCATCCCTTACCCAGTGTCCAAACCCTATAGGTGCAGCAAACATACTCTTTGGCTGAAATTGAGTAAAGGATAAATGTACATTTGTCCTTTTACCACATAAAGGTCAAATGGGGTTAATTAGCTAAGGTTCTAGGAAATTTTGGATAGAAAGTCAAATGTTCTTTCTCTCCCAAAGCCAGTTCTTCACACTCTCTTCCCATTTCCAGGTTTGTGACAAGAGATGTAAAGCTGTGAAAGTTTTATAAATTTTGCCACTAGCCCACAAAACCTTGCAAATATGATTCAATTTCATGCAGATAGAGATTCAGAGAAACTTGGCAGTTAACAGCTAGTGGCTTTTAAGGGTTTAAGTCAGCCCTAAACATTATTCCAGTGAGTTTTTGTGGTTTAATTACATTAAAACATTAAGTAGTCAGAGTCTTTCTTTCAACATAGATACATTTAGAGAAATCAAATATACACCACTCACAAGTACCACCTTAAAGGTGTCTAAAATAGCATTTCATTTTGCCAAAAAAGTCTTAAAAATAATTTAGGTCTACCCAAGTGAGCCCAATGATGTGTTCCCCCATTAAGCTGGGAGAAATAAGAACTCAAGATAATTCTCTAAACAGCAAGGAAGAGCTTCACAAAGCAAGGGGCAGAGTAGTTTCTGTCTTATCCTGTTCTTACCCATACTATGCTAACTTTAAGCAGTGCACCTAGGGTTTAAAATCCCCAGCTCTGTGTTTTAACAGCTCTGGGTTCAGATCTCATGTCTGTAATTTGTAGAGAAGTAAAGTAACGGGATGATACATCGAAGGAGAATAAAGATAATTAGTATTCAGCCAAGTGTTTGAGGAGGCTTCATGAAATGGTACATGTAGAGATGTTAATAATAGCTAATATGTGCCAGACATTCTTTTATTTTAAAAACCTATTCTTGAGATTTTGAAGGCAAGGAAAAATGAACTTGAAGGGTCAGTATCCAATATTAAGGCTGTAAAAATGAGTCTAATATCTCCATTGTGATTTTTCTTGTGTGGACTGTAATTAAAGAAACCAAAGGTTGTCACTTATTTTATGCACTGTTTCAGTCATTTTCTTCTGCAAAAACTCATTTCCATCCTTGGACTCACAATAACTTCATTACTCTTTTCAAGTCAAATCACATCCCAATCTCCACCATTCAAATTGGGCTACGATCCCACACTAACAAAATGTTAATATTTATGAGTAATGCCTTTTGGGTTCAGAGATAGGAAGAGAAACCTTCAGGGAGGCAGAAATGAGTTATTGGCCTGCTATAGAATGTGTCATTTGGAAAAAGTCGCATTGTAGTGAGAGATGATTCAGATGCACAATTTCAAGGGGCAATGCAATCTAGTTTACTAATCTTTCATTATAGTAAGGTGAGAGTTTTGTGAATACTGACTGCTCATTAGCATCTTAATCCTGCTGAAGAATTCAGTTAATGGGTGCCAGTTTTATTCTCATTATTGAGCATTTCCAATGCCTCCATTTTGCTTATTAATTTGTCATGCAAAAATGAAAAATGGCAAAAGGTAAAGGCAGTCATTTCAACTATGTCAACATGGACATCCTGTGTTAGACATTACTTCCTCATTTTTAATGTAAAGTTCTCCAAGTCACTTCACTGAATACCTTCACAAGCTCTGGAGTCACTTTTCTTCCTTCCTGAGCCATCTCTCTCATAAGCTACAACTGTCCCCTTTTCTTTCTTCCTCATACTCTATTTTTGCTGTTGATGCATGCAAGCTAAGTTATCTCCCCATGACAGAACTCAGTCTTGAGACTGCACTTGAAATCTGTTGGTCAAGTTTCACCTGACACACATAAAAGTGCTTTTGTCTATTAGCTGGTTAGGGGCAGAGGTGGACTGGTGTTTTTTTGCAACAGAAAGGTGGCAAAAAAGATGGATAGGCTAGTAGAAAGCTTAATACCTGTTTAGCTGAAAGTGGAGATGTCAATTCTCCAAAATTAGCAAATAACCCTCTGAAGTGAGGGAATCTCTGATGGTAGCTCTGAGCTTCCTAGTTTTAAGAGAATCTTAATAGATATTCAGCTATGAGAAAGAGTGACTTAAAAAAAGGAAGAAATACTATGTTAATAAGCTTTTCTTCTTCACTTTAGGACTATTTGGGTTGAGTAATGTATTGTTCTCATCAGCCAAGAGAGTAAAATAAAACCAAAAACCACAAATACCAACTTCTGTTCCCAATATCTGGATATATCTATATGATCCTGTAAGTGTGGGAGGGTGGGGGGCTGCATAGGAAAACCCCCAGATTCTCATGGGGATTGATGATGTCAATCACATTAAATGCATGTGTAAGTTATAATGCACAATATACATCTAAAATGCTATTAGATTAACAGAATAACAATTAAATGTGACTCACTAAAGTATTTATTGGCCCTTAATTGCCCTAGTCATAATGAATATAGAAAGTACTAAGATAATTATAAACCTATCTGTATTGCAATATAGTTGTATATACATAGGTTTAGAGTCTGGCAGACCTGAATTAACCCATAGTTTCATACTGCTCAATATATTTTACCTCTGTGCTATGTGAATAAGAATTTCCATTTCCAGGGTCATTTTAAGGGTGAGAGATAATGTCTCTAAAACAGCTAGCATCGTGCTTGACAATTAGATACGCAATACTCAGCAGCCACATTAGCAGAGGTAACTGTTATTATTATAGTCCTTGCTCTAAGAAATTTCCCACACAGAAAAAGAGAATGGGTTTAGAAGGTGACAGAATCAGTGAACCTTCCAAAGGGGCCTGAGGCTAAAGTGGTAATGAAGTAAGGCTAGCAGATAGATGCACATAGA